>CAKJTC030000316.1:0-85184 GCA_917499265.3 Mimumesa dahlbomi
GTAATGTTTCGATCGTATGGTAGAGAGAGATCAGTCGGATTTGTCTATCTAAAACGGATATGATTACAAATTAAAAAATTTTTAATGAAAATTGAGTTGTGAAAATATGTACTTTCTTAATCATGTCAAGATTGTCCGAATCCGTATCTTTTTTTTTAAGATCAATCGTTGAAACGTTCATGCGTTCAAGATAAATCTTCACATCGTGTATTCGCGGACTTTACGAAATAAAATTGAAAGGGTGTATGAATAATTTTTAATTAAAAAATGGCACAATGGTTCCAGGGAAACGTTCTTCGACGTGCGCGTTGGTCAGTTTTATCTGTCGGTGGGACACGTGCGATTAGAACAGTTTTATCTGCCTGTGCAGGCAAATTGTGTTGGTGCAGCAGAACATAAGATGCAGCCTGTCACAGTGTACGATCCTTCTCGTTATATAAGGCGAATCCTATGGACCAGTGACATAGTTTCAATCAACATGCCGGTACCGCACCATTCATATAGTTCGGTAGACGTTGTAAACGCCGCCCGTGCGGCACCGTTTGACGGGGTGCGACCCGACGATCACCGGGAAACATACCGTGTGCTTCGACAACTTTCATGCGTGAAATCGTTCATATATCGTGCACTGGACGGCCGGCGGATATGTGAGGAGTGTCGTAGTTTAAATTACAGGAACTTTCCATATATCTTGCGACCCGTTCATCGACATTTTATGATCAGAGGGGTACCGAATGAAGATGCGGCACGCTGTAACGAGTGCAATAATGCAATATACAGAGTACAGCGTGCCGTCCGGTGCCCCAGCTGCATCGAAAAACATTTCGACGTCGATGAACGGGCGCTGCTCTCTGGTGCACCCGTCGATGTAGATACGTGAGAAAGGTTAGTATATAATATTATCTTTGAGGAACAATTCCAAACAATGTTTGCATTTAATGAATAAATTCATTTTTCAATAATATTTTAAAGGTGATGCTTAGAGGGCCACTCCCGTTGCTGCAGCCACGACTGTTGAAATGATCGTCGGGTCCAAGGTTGTATTTTTGTAAATGATAGATTTAAGGAATAATTTTTTCTATGTATTTTAAATTTAATGATTTCTTTTTCTATGATGTTTTAGAGGAGATGCATAGCGGGTCACTCCCATTGCTGCCACCACCACTGCTGGGATGGACATACAACAGCAACAGCATCAACAGCATCGACAACACCAACATCGATACGTTACGGTGACGTCTTGGAAACATCGGTTCAAAACGTTTCCAGTGTATGTATCGTCATAATTTTTTAAGGAATAATTTTTTTCTATGTATTTTAAATTTAATGATTTCTTTTTTCTATGATGTTTTAGAGGAGATGCATAGCGGGTCACTCCCATTGCTGCCACCACCACTGCTGGGATGGACATACAACAGCAACAGCATCAACAGCATCGACAACACCAACATCGATACGTTACGGTGACGTCTTGGAAACATCGGTTCAAAACGTTTCCAGTGTATGTATCGTCATAATTTTTTAAGGAATAATTTTTTCTATGTATTTTAAATTTAATGATTTCTTTTTCTATGATGTTTTAGAGGAGATGCATAGCGGGTCACTCCCATTGCTGCCACCACCACTGCTGGGATGGACATACAACAGCAACAGCATCAACAGCATCGACAACACCAACATCGATACGTTACGGTGACGTCTTGGAAACATCGGTTCAAAACGTTTCCAGTGTATGTATCGTCATAATTTTTTAAGGAATAATTTTTTCTATGTATTTTAAATTTAATGATTTCTTTTTCTATGATGTTTTAGAGGAGATGCATAGCGGGTCACTCCCATTGCTGCCACCACCACTGCTGGGATGGACATACATCAGCAACAGCATCAACAACATCGACAACACCAACATCGATACGTTACGGTGACGTCTTGGAAACATCGGTTCAAAACGTTTCCAGTGTATCGTCATAATTTCGATGGATTAGTGTTCCTCTCGTTCGACAAAATCGATCGAAAATCATGTTTAATGTTTATTTAGTAGAGGTGTGCGGGTATCCGATATTTCGGGTTCGGGTCGGGTCGAGTATTTCGCTCGGGAGCGGGTCAGGATCCCGAAAATTTGTAATGTTCGGGTTCCTTCCGTATTCAGGATCCGAAACTGCATTCGGGTCTGACCAGGACGGGATGATCCCGGAAGTCAGTAACCATGTAAGCTTCCTCGTGATTTTTTTTTTTAATTGTGATTTGTAGGTTTAGAAGTACTTTTGCATTTTGTAGTGTAATCACCGAAAGTTTGTAATGTTCGGGTACCCATGGTTTCGCGTCCGACCAGGACGGGATGATCCCGGAAGTCAGTAACCATGTAAGCTTCCTCGTGATTTTTTTTTTTTAATTGTAATTTGTAGGTTTAATGTAAGCTTCCTCGTGATTTTTTTTTAATTGTGATTTGTAGGTTTAGAAGTATTTTGCATTTTGTAGTGTAATCAAATATAAAAATCTACGAACAAGGAACGTAATAGGTAATATAATATATGAATTAATAGTATTTTACAACAACTACAACAATGACAACAACTACAACAACGACAACTACAACAACTACAACAACGACAACTACAACAACTACAACAACGACAACTACAACAACTACAACAACGACTACAACTACAACAACGACAACAATGACAACAACTACAACATCTACAACAACGACGACAACGACGATGACACGGATGTTGTTATAACCAAATGTAAACGAGTGAATGGTATGAGTGTAAATAAGGATGAGAAAACATTGTATGAAAGAAAACATTTTTTATTTCAATAAAAAATTCTCAAATTACATCACTTTTACCGATCCATGAGTTGTGTGAATTATCGAATCCCAACCACTTTACATACATTTTATTTCCTTTCTTGCGTAACACTTTCTCCACTAGATGAACATCCGGTGTGAATTATCGAATCCCAACCACTTTACATACATTTTATTTCCTTTCTTGCGTAACACTTTCTCCACTAGATGAACATCCGGATGTGCGGTACCATGTAACTCATGTTCGTAGAATCCTCCGGCGATGGGTGCGTCTCGCGAGTCCTTCAGCAGATACGTTTGTTCGACGTTAAATTGACGTATCTCGACGTAGTTGTTCGACGTTAAATTGACGTATCGATGTAGTTGTTCGACGTTAAATTGACGTATCAATGTAGTTGTTCGATGTTAAATTGACTGGTAGTTGTTGTCCTTGTTGTAGGTGTTGTAGTTGTTGTCGATGTCATCGTCGTCGTACGTTAAATTGACGCGGTTTCGGGTCCGACCAGGACGGGATGATCCCGGAAGTCAGTAACCATGTAAGCTTCCTCGTGATTTTTTTAATTGTGATTTGTAGATTTAGAAGTATTTTTGCATTTTGTAGTGTAATCAAATATAAAAAATCTACGAACAAGGAACGTAATAGGTAATATAATATATGAATTAATAGTATTTTACAACAACGACAACTACAACAACCACAACAACGACAGCAATGACAACAACTACAACATCTACAACAACTACAACATATATTTTTTAATTGTGATTTGTAGATTTAGAAGTATTTTTGCATTTTGTAGTGTAATCAAATATAAAAAATCTACGAACAAGGAACGTAATAGGTAATATAATATATGAATTAATAGTATTTTACAACAACGACAACTACAACAACCACAACAACGACAGCAATGACAACAACTACAACATCTACAACAACTACAACATATACAACAACGACAACGACGATGACACGGATGTTGTTATAACCAAATGTTTTCTCGTCCTTTTCACTATTTGTTCATGTCCATTAATCTTACATATATTTCAACGATGGGATATATCAGCGGATTGCGCGGAAACTGGTCGGATCGTTGTTTCGCAAACGGAGATATCCACGGCTCTTCGGATGGAGATACGTTGGGATAATGTAGATCGTACGATTCGAACCTTTCTTCTCGCCAACCATACCAGTTTCCGCGCAATCCGCTGATATATCCCATCGTTGAAATATATGTAAGATTAATGGACATGAACAAATAGTGAAAAGGACGAGAAAACATTTGGTTATAACAACATCCGTGTCATCGTCGTTGTCGTTGTTGTATATGTTGTAGTTGTTGTAGATGTTGTAGTTGTTGTCATTGCTGTCGTTGTTGTGGTTGTTGTAGTTGTCGTTGTTGTAAAATACTATTAATTCATATATTATATTACCTATTACGTTCCTTGTTCGTAGATTTTTTATATTTGATTACACTACAAAATGCAAAAATACTTCTAAATCTACAAATCACAATTAAAAAATATATGTTGTAGTTGTTGTAGATGTTGTAGTTGTTGTCATTGCTGTCGTTGTTGTGGTTGTTGTAGTTGTCGTTGTTGTAAAATACTATTAATTCATATATTATATTACCTATTACGTTCCTTGTTCGTAGATTTTTTATATTTGATTACACTACAAAATGCAAAAATACTTCTAAATCTACAAATCACAATTAAAAAAATCACGAGGAAGCTTACATGGTTACTGACTTCCGGGATCATCCCGTCCTGGTCGGACCCGAAACCGCGTCAATTTAACGTACGACGACGATGACATCGACAACAACTACAACACCTACAACAAGGACAACAACTACCAGTCAATTTAACATCGAACAACTACATTGATACGTCAATTTAACGTCGAACAACTACATCGATACGTCAATTTAACGTCGAACAACTACGTCGAGATACGTCAATTTAACGTCGAACAAATGTATCTGCTGAAGGACTCGCGAGACACACCCATCGCCGGAGGATTCTACGAACATGAGTTACATGGTACCGCACATCCGGATGTTCATCTAGTGGAGAAAGTGTTACGCAAGAAAGGAAATAAAATGTATGTAAAGTGGTTGGGATTCGATAATTCACACCGGATGTTCATCTAGTGGAGAAAGTGTTACGCAAGAAAGGAAATAAAATGTATGTAAAGTGGTTGGGATTCGATAATTCACACAACTCATGGATCGGTAAAAGTGATGTAATTTGAGAATTTTTTATTGAAATAAAAAATGTTTTCTTTCATACAATGTTTTCTCATCCTTATTTACACTCATACCATTCACTCGTTTACATTTGGTTATAACAACATCCGTGTCATCGTCGTTGTCGTCGTTGTTGTAGATGTTGTAGTTGTTGTCATTGTTGTCGTTGTTGTAGTTGTAGTCGTTGTTGTAGTTGTTGTAGTTGTCGTTGTTGTAGTTGTTGTAGTTGTCGTTGTTGTAGTTGTTGTAGTTGTCGTTGTTGTAGTTGTTGTCATTGTTGTAGTTGTTGTAAAATACTATTAATTCATATATTATATTACCTATTACGTTCCTTGTTCGTAGATTTTTATATTTGATTACACTACAAAATGCAAAATACTTCTAAACCTACAAATCACAATTAAAAAAAAATCACGAGGAAGCTTACATTAAACCTACAAATTACAATTAAAAAAAAAAAATCACGAGGAAGCTTACATGGTTACTGACTTCCGGGATCATCCCGTCCTGGTCGGACGCGAAACCATGGGTACCCGAACATTACAAACTTTCGGTGATTACACTACAAAATGCAAAAGTACTTCTAAACCTACAAATCACAATTAAAAAAAAAAATCACGAGGAAGCTTACATGGTTACTGACTTCCGGGATCATCCCGTCCTGGTCAGACCCGAATGCAGTTTCGGATCCTGAATACGGAAGGAACCCGAACATTACAAATTTTCGGGATCCTGACCCGCTCCCGAGCGAAATACTCGACCCGACCCGAACCCGAAATATCGGATACCCGCACACCTCTACTAAATAAACATTAAACATGATTTTCGATCGATTTTGTCGAACGAGAGGAACACTAATCCATCGAAATTATGACGATACACTGGAAACGTTTTGAACCGATGTTTCCAAGACGTCACCGTAACGTATCGATGTTGGTGTTGTCGATGTTGTTGATGCTGTTGCTGATGTATGTCCATCCCAGCAGTGGTGGTGGCAGCAATGGGAGTGACCCGCTATGCATCTCCTCTAAAACATCATAGAAAAAGAAATCATTAAATTTAAAATACATAGAAAAAATTATTCCTTAAAAAATTATGACGATACATACACTGGAAACGTTTTGAACCGATGTTTCCAAGACGTCACCGTAACGTATCGATGTTGGTGTTGTCGATGCTGTTGATGCTGTTGCTGTTGTATGTCCATCCCAGCAGTGGTGGTGGCAGCAATGGGAGTGACCCGCTATGCATCTCCTCTAAAACATCATAGAAAAAGAAATCATTAAATTTAAAATACATAGAAAAAATTATTCCTTAAAAAATTATGACGATACATACACTGGAAACGTTTTGAACCGATGTTTCCAAGACGTCACCGTAACGTATCGATGTTGGTGTTGTCGATGCTGTTGATGCTGTTGCTGTTGTATGTCCATCCCAGCAGTGGTGGTGGCAGCAATGGGAGTGACCCGCTATGCATCTCCTCTAAAACATCATAGAAAAAAGAAATCATTAAATTTAAAATACATAGAAAAAAATTATTCCTTAAAAAATTATGACGATACATACACTGGAAACGTTTTGAACCGATGTTTCCAAGACGTCACCGTAACGTATCGATGTTGGTGTTGTCGATGCTGTTGATGCTGTTGCTGTTGTATGTCCATCCCAGCAGTGGTGGTGGCAGCAATGGGAGTGACCCGCTATGCATCTCCTCTAAAACATCATAGAAAAAGAAATCATTAAATTTAAAATACATAGAAAAAATTATTCCTTAAATCTATCATTTACAAAAATACAACCTTGGACCCGACGATCATTTCAACAGTCGTGGCTGCAGCAACGGGAGTGGCCCTCTAAGCATCACCTTTAAAATATTATTGAAAAATGAATTTATTCATTAAATGCAAACATTGTTTGGAATTGTTCCTCAAAGATAATATTATATACTAACCTTTCTCACGTATCTACATCGACGGGTGCACCAGAGAGCAGCGCCCGTTCATCGACGTCGAAATGTTTTTCGATGCAGCTGGGGCACCGGACGGCACGCTGTACTCTGTATATTGCATTATTGCACTCGTTACAGCGTGCCGCATCTTCATTCGGTACCCCTCTGATCATAAAATGTCGATGAACGGGTCGCAAGATATATGGAAAGTTCCTGTAATTTAAACTACGACACTCCTCACATATCCGCCGGCCGTCCAGTGCACGATATATGAACGATTTCACGCATGAAAGTTGTCGAAGCACACGGTATGTTTCCCGGTGATCGTCGGGTCGCACCCCGTCAAACGGTGCCGCACGGGCGGCGTTTACAACGTCTACCGAACTATATGAATGGTGCGGTACCGGCATGTTGATTGAAACTATGTCACTGGTCCATAGGATTCGCCTTATATAACGAGAAGGATCGTACACTGTGACAGGCTGCATCTTATGTTCTGCTGCACCAACACAATTTGCCTGCACAGGCAGATAAAACTGTTCTAATCGCACGTGTCCCACCGACAGATAAAACTGACCAACGCGCACGTCGAAGAACGTTTCCCTGGAACCATTGTGCCATTTTTTAATTAAAAATTATTCATACACCCTTTCAATTTTATTTCGTAAAGTCCGCGAATACACGATGTGAAGATTTATCTTGAACGCATGAACGTTTCAACGATTGATCTTAAAAAAAAAGATACGGATTCGGACAATCTTGACATGATTAAGAAAGTACATATTTTCACAACTCAATTTTCATTAAAAATTTTTTAATTTGTAATCATATCCGTTTTAGATAGACAAATCCGACTGATCTCTCTCTACCATACGATCGAAACAATTGAAACTGTCAGGTTTTCGGGGTCGGGGGATATTCATTGATGGCAAATTACTTTTAAATACCTCGAGATTGGGATAAGCGCAGATGAGAAACGCTTCCTAGATATGGATGGAACTTTTGCAACTTATCTGCGTCAACAGGGATCACCGTGTTAGGACGAACAGATGCCGATGTATCCTATGTCTTGCTGTATCAGCAAAATTCATCAGCATTGTCAGATGAAACAGTCAAATGTTTCTTATGTGCTGCTGAACAATGCACATGCATGAGTAATCTTTAAGCATAGTTTTTTAGAATCCATTGTTAGATTGCTGATTTAAAAAAGATAATATTGTGATAAAGATAATATGAAGATAATATCGGAAAATATCGTGCATACTTCAAAACTATTTCATATCATGGAGTCATCGCATACACTACACTACGTTCGCGCGCGATGATAAAGTTCAATATTTCATTTGGACGTACAGTTCTTTGGCCTCTTGTCCACAAATTGATCACCTTTCTTCTTCGTACAATACATTGACACGCAGCTTGCCACATCTATGCGCGTCAAGCGTTCGGTTGCATGTTTACGTTAACTGTGTAACGAGCCGTTCAAGTATTGGTTTATAACTATTGACCAAGCTAAATTTTGTAACGACGGCATGCACAATCCTTTTGCCTATGAATATATCACTACACACTCTATACTTTGTGCACGTGCAATGATAATTTCCAAAATTTCACTCGGAGACGTTGAAAATGACCACTGGTTCACGCTTTGGCGGTTTCTCTCCGTATGATACACTTCTACGCTACTAGCCGCGTCTGTGCTATCGGTTAAACTAAATTTTGAAGCGATGGTACATACATTTTTTTTTATCTGTGAATATATGAACATCTCCTAGTTCTGAAAAAACCCTGTACCCGACAGGCATGTAAATCCAGTAAAATGTCTTTGACGATCTTCAACGGTTGACGGTTCGTTCGAATGCGGATTTCTTATAAGATTATTTTTTTACAGTACGATCGCACCGACAATTGTCGATGTGGGACTATGTCGCCTCGCAGTGGAACATCAAATACGTATTTTTTTATATTTTAAAAATTGACACGTGAGGATGAGTCAACTAGCCTTTTTTCTACCACACGGCCATGTCATTTCACCGAAAGTACTTTGTGGTTAAAGTGTACGCCGAGGTGGACGTTGCACTGGAACAGCAGTGTCATTTCAATTAAAAATCATACAAAATATTCAAACACCCTTTCAATTCATTTTGAACAGTCAGAAAATGTGCGATATGAAGGTCAACCTTGAACGCGTGAACGTTACAATTAGTCATCTTAGAAAGTATGCGGATTCAAGCAGTCTCGACACGTACAAGAAGATGCAACGTTGACAAGCTTCCCCAACACCCATGTATAAAGTATTATTATTTTCACATGGTCGGAGAACTGTATCATACATAACACACATATATACGAACTAGTATAAAACTCGATCGTTCAACAAAGCGCGGCATTAGTCGTTTTTTATCCATGCTACGATGGAATTTAAAAGGAAATCGAGCGCTATCGAACAGTTGATTAAGAAATTGAAACCGTAAGTGCATATTTTCATGATTGAATTTTCGTTTTAATTTTTTAATCATATCTGTTTATTAATCATATCTGTTTTATACAGCAAAATCCAATCGATCTGTCTACTATGCAGCCGAAACAATTGAAACCATCACGTATTCTGAGTCGGAGATATTCGTTGACAGCAAATTACTTTAAATAACTCGAGATTGGGATAAGCGTGGATGAAAAGTGCTTTGTAGAGCTAGTGATCGGAGATAATCGTGGAAACGAGATCACATTTGCTACATGTCATCATTTTGATAAAAAATCTTTAATCCATTGTAAACTCCTGAGTTTATGTTTAAATACTATTTCTTATCGCGTGTTACATACTCTGAACAAATAATTTCTATTACTTTGAAATATTATATACATTTAATAATTCTAAATAAATTGTATAGGTTTAAGCAAATAACGATTGTAATACTTGAAACAATTTTACTTTGAATAAATATTTAGTAGTTTGAATAATTTGATACGTATTTAAATTGTGCAATACTTGAAATCAACTCTGACCAGTGTATCCTATGTCCTGCTGCATCAGCAAAATTTTTGATTTTAAACTTGGTCACCTGCGGATGAGTCAACTAATATTTTTTTCCTATTAATTTGTGTCAACAAGGTCACTGTGTTAAGATGTTAAACTGATCAATGTATCCTATGTCCTGCCGCGTCAGCAAATATTTGTTTTAAAATTTCGACACGTGCAGATAAGTCAGCTACCATTTTTGTTTCGACCAATTAAAAACTGAATTGATCATATTATGTATCGGAATCTTCTACTTACCTCGGTCGTAGATAATCATCATTACGTCTGCTGATGCTGCGTACACAAACACACACCACTCGCGGCACGTTCCACCCCCACGACTCGAGAGTCCATACGTTCCAATAATTTGCACATAAATCCGACAAATATGTTCAATGTCTTGCTGACAACGTTGAAACAATTTTACTTTGAATATTTAAATACTTTGACCAATTTTATACCCATTTAAATTGTGTAATTCTTGAAATCAACACTGACCAGTGTATCATATGTCCTGTTGTGTCAGCAAGATTTTGTTTTTTAAAGTTTGACACGTGTGGATGAGTCACTAACATTTGTCCTATTAATTGAAATACTATATGCATCAACAAGGTCACCGTGTTAAAATGCAAAACTGACCAATGTATCATATGTTCTACTGCATCAGCAAAATTTTGGGTTTTTTAAAAATCTTCATATTTGCCGATAAATCAAATAATGTTTTTCTACTGCCCCCCCCCTCTTTTTCCGCATGCTCGTCAAATAGTATGATTGCATGTACCCCCCTACCCCTTAAAAAATGCTTGTGCTATAACATGATATCTACACCCCCCCCCCTTGCGCATGCTATTGTATGACATCTCCCCCCCCCCCTGAAAAAAAAAAAAGGTTGATCAAGAGTAAGACATCCCCCCCCCCAAAAAAAAAAACGCTCGTCCAAGAGTTTAAAAATCTTCATTTTTGCCGATAAATCAAATAATGTTTTTCTACTTCCCCCCCCCCTCTTTTTGCGCATGCTCGTCAAATAGTATGATTACATGTACCCCCCCTCCCCCCCTTAAAAAATGCTTGTGCTATAACATGATAACTACACCCCCCGCCCTTGCGCATGCTATTGTATGACATCTCCCCCCCACCCCCCATGAAAAAAGGTTGTCCAAGAGTAAGATATCCCCCCCCCCCCACCACCCCCCGAAAAAACGCTCGTCCAAGAGTACGATGCCCCCCCCCCCCTCCCACCGAAAAAACGCTCGTCCAAGAGTACGATGCCCCCCCCCCCTCCCCCCGAAAAAACGCTCGTCCAAGAGTACGATGCCCCCCCCCCCCCTCCCCCCGAAAAAACGCTCGTCCAAGAGTACGATGCCCCCCCCCCCCGGAAAAAACGCTCGTCCAAGAGTACGATGCCCCCCCTCAGATTTTTACCCCTCACCCCCCCTCGCCTATGCCCCAGAACCGGCCCATTATAGCTACTCAAATCCTGCACTATTTTGCAATGATTAAATGTTTAATAATTTGGTAATTCCTTCAAATCTATTTAATTTTTCAATATTACCCACAATATATGCACGTTTTTAAACAATGTCCAACATGCTACTACATCCTTGTAGTACAATTAATCTGAAACCCACCTATAGAGTGAAATTTTCCTGGCTTCGGAAAAGTTTTTGATTTTTTTGTATCACTTCTTCAAAAAACATTTTGAAATTTTATAAATACACAATTCTTATTACTATATTTCTTAAAAGGAAATAACGTTTAAAGGAAAATTTAGTATATTCCTTCACATCATCGTATATCATCATCATATCACCATATTAATCAGATCCGTTTATTCCTTGATTTTCTTACATTCTTTTATTCCTTCATTCCTGTATTCCCTTATTTATTCCTTGATACCTGCATTCCCTTATTCTTTAAAAACAAGTATTTTAATAAAACCATTACTATACTTAACAATATTCTACGAATGAAGTGAAATCAGTAAAAAGCATCGAAAATGCAAAGGTATAGGCCAAGTACAAGAGGATGTGACTTTGGAATAGCTTTCTCGTTAACATAAACTTGATTATACGATGCATTTGAAATCGAACAAATGCGAGCAAGTACAAATCATTGTACAGCATCCACACGATGCTATCGCTAAGTAAATATATTAAATTAACTAAATTTCCCAAAAAATGATTTCTCCTCATTTAATTAATAAATCTGTTTATTGCTCGATTAAATGTACTTGGTGGCCCGCTTTTTACGAAGGTTCGATGGTGAAAAAAAAGCTTAAATGGTTCGGGATGTTCGACATTAAAAGAGAGTTGTTAAAACATAGTATAAAGCGGCCTTCTTATTGTGTTGAATGAAAATCCTCTAAATATCTCATTACGTTTTCTTTTATATTATCATCAATCGTTGAAACACACGGCAATATGCATGTATAATTTTCTCTCAGACACATCCAGATTGTTAACTTGTTAAATTTTTCCACTCAGATGCATCCAGATTGTTAATTTAGAAATGAGTACAAATATCTGTAACGTTACATTTTGGACATCAAGCTTCGTAAAAAGCGGGCCACCAAGGCCACATTTAATCGAGCAATAAACAGATTTATTAATTAAATGAGGAGAAATCATTTTTTGGGAAATTTAGTTAATTTAATATATTTACATAGCGATAGCATCGTGTCGATGCTGTACAATAATTTGTACTTGCTCGCATTTGTTCGATTTCAAATACATCGTATAATCAAGTTTATGTTAACGAGAAAGCGATTCCTAAGTCACATCCTCTTGTACTTGGCCTATACCTTTGCATTTTCGATGCTTTTTACTGATATGTATATACAATACATGTTTGTGTATAGATATATATTTTGATAGAGCGTATACCCGTCGGAGCAACGCAACGGCAGACATGACTCAACAGTAAGCAAATTTTTCTTTATCGGGTTGTCCAATGTGTAGCGGGTGATTGGGTCTGTGGCAAAATGCGTAGTTATCGGCACAGTCAAATAGTCTTTGTTACATGCTTTGTATCGACACTTTACTATCTCGGCTATTGAATCTCCTAATTGTTCTTTATCTATTTGAAATAGTGTTATGATATTACTTAAAAACTAGTTTTTTGCAAATCCGTCCTTGAAATATAGGTAAGATTAGAGGACATGATGACGTTATTATACGTAAATCGAAAAATGTTTGCAAGGATATACATTCAAGCAAATTAAAGTTCTAAAAGTTAAAAACATTTTTTAGCGACTCACACTAACCATTATTTTAAATTTACCCCTGTTAGCAGAGCGTGATTTGTTAAGTGTAGGAGACACGTTGTTCTACTGAATAAACACTTATTTATTATAACAATCTTAATACGTCTTTACAGTCTGAAGGTCTGATCACGTCTAGCTTACAACTATTCGACTAGGATGTGCGGCGCTCTAGTAGTCTATTAACTATAGGATAATTGTACAGATGTCGCAGTATGGATGTATAGTAATCCAGTGACTGTCTTACACATATATCATAGATATAAGCTCAATGTTACCTTTATCTAACACTTCCTCTTAACATTGAGTTTATATCGATATTACATTTTAATTGTTTTTACTTTATTTTTACTTCCTCTATTTTTATTATTACTTTCCTTAATTGTTTTTACTTCCTCTTTACCTTAATGCTATAATATTTACGTTGTACATAATAACTTATTACTAAATTCCTTAAACTTTACATTACTTAATGGTTTCGTTAATAAATCAGCAAGTTGCTTATCGGTAGAACAATATTCTATTTCTATCGAACCATCACTATATTTTTCATTGATAAAATGAAATCGCACGTCTATGTGTTTACTTCTTTTATGAATTATACCATTTTTAATTAGACTTAGTGCGCTTTGGTTATCGATGAGTAACTTAGATTTTACCTTTTTACTTGTTAGTCTTTCCAATACACCTTTTAAGTATGTTAATTCTTTACAACATTCTGCTGCTGCTATATATTCAGATTTAGTTGTAGATAGAGCTACTGTGGATTGCTTGCGTGAACACCAGCTGATTGGACCATTTCCATACATTATTACGTATCCTGTGGTGCTTTTTCTGGTTGTTACATCTCCGGCAAAATCTGAGTCGCTGTAGCCGATTAGCTCATCCATCTGATCTGAATTGTTCCTTGAGTATTGTATTCCAGTGTCCTTAGTACTCTGCAGATATCTTAGAATGCGTTTTATACTACATATGTTCTGATTTGAAGGTTTCTCAATAAATCTACTGACATAGTTAACTGCGAATGCAATATCTGGTCGTGTTTTCGTAGTTAGATACTGCAAACTACCTACTAACTCTCTATAGGGAATATTAGTATTTAACATTACATTATTTATGTCTGTATCTGTATTCATACTTACAATAGGCGTTGATACCTTCTTCGCGTTATCCATATCATTATGACGACTTCTCGCCACCCTTATCATTAAGAGTGCTGTGATGACGTTCTCACGCTACCCTTATCGCGGAATGCCCAGCGTCAGCGCCTAGACACCGCGGTCCCACCGTGGGACCGAGCGAGGTGGTCCCGAACCGCCTTCGCGGGGCAGCTTCACACTTCACTTCTCAATCAACTACCGTCTAGGAAAGTCGCCCTCCTATTAATCAGTCTCGCTCAAAATATAGTCTCTTACATCCTTAAGCAAACTCTTTATTCCGTCGGACCACCTACCATTATACCATCACAAATTGGTGGCAGCGGCTTTTTCGTCCCGCACATCCGAATAATTATATAAAAAAAAAGTATTAAATAAATAGCACCGCGCACACTAGAGTCAGTGAAAAGAAGACAGAAGAACAAAGGACAACAGACACACGAAGGACAGACACACCTACATGCAACCCCTCGCATTCACACTGCTAATGTAAGTACAAAATTTATTTTAACAAATTTTACATACGCACTCTCGAAATTTGTTTGTAAAACTGTACAAAAATCGTTTAAACAAAACTATTCAAAATTCAACCCGTACGCTTCTCGGATATTTTAAAAGACAAAAGTCCCCAACACATAAAAATGACAGAGAATATGTTAACTTTCCACGACGCGTACAACACAATTCCGTATTACGATGGTCATAATATTACCTATGAAACATTTGCAAACGCATGCAGACGAGTAAACGGAATGTTACAGGATTCCGAAAAAGGAAAATTCGCAAAAATCCTTCCGGCAAAACTAATAGGAGACGCGTTATCCATCGTAGGAGACGAAAGAATCACAACCTTAGAACAATTACTAGCAGAATTAAAACTTTTTAGTAAAACAACAGACATAATAAACCTTTCGAATTAATTAAATTCAAATTATCAGTCACATAATGAAACTGTAATAAAATACGCGGCGTGAATAAAAGAAACAGCCCGACAAATTAGAAATAGATTAAACGAAACCATAGAAGGCTCCACCCGGAAAATATACCTTGAAGAAAGACTTAGCGAAGAAAACGAAAGAATAAAGCGCGCGTGTATTAGAGGACTCCATAAAGACATTGCCAAACAAATTATAACCTACGACCAACAAGACTTAGCAGACCTTATTAAACAAGCCATAGCAATTGAATACGAATTTGAAAAACGTACAGCACTACATGAAAATCACAGGCCAAACACAGAACACACAACGACAATAGTACGATTCATGGAACCGACACAAAAATACTGCGAATTCCACAAACGACCGGGACCCGCGACATCAGAATGCACACGACTAGAACAACTTAGAAGACGCGACAGTTACACACGAAATAATTATCCGAGAGACAGATATTCACAATACAGAGACGACTCACGCGACAGATACTCCCGATACAGAGACGATTCACGCGACAGATATTCACAATACAGACACAATTCACGCGATAGATACTCACGATACAGAGACGATTCAAGAGACAGATATCAAGAGACAAGGTGTTGTCTCGGGCCAAGTACGAGAGAAGACTCTTGACTCCATTCCGGAAAGATTAGATGGGGGTTTTCGGGGTATTCAAACGACATGAAAGCGGCAAATTTCCCCAAAAGTGCGATGATATTCTTAGAGGCAGCGTCGAGACGAGTCGATTGAGACTAATTACAAAAACAGTGGTCCACCCAGTAACGAGATATTTGATGTCAAAAGTACGTCTTTTTCATGTAATAAGTCGTCTGCTTCGTCTTTTCCAGTGTCACACTCGACTATGCAAGTTCTGTCGGTGTCAAACCGAACTAACAGATTTTCATACCATGCGACGATAACTTTTTTGTCGGTAATGTAGATTTGGATATGTAATCTATTGGAGACATGCAGGAAAAATCAAGAGACAAGGTCTTGTCTCTAGCCAAGTACAATCAACAGCATAAATGGTTTCACTGCGGGGTACGGGGTGCGCGCGGGTATCCACAAATGTTAATGCTTGTTTCACCTCAGTGATTTTCGTGCCCTCTCATTCTAATAATTCGTCTCTCTCTCTCTGACGTATGTTGCAGCATAGTAACAAATGATAATGACTACTTTATTTCTTTCTTGTCGTCGCTCTGTCGCACTCATTCTATCGAGGCACACGGACTTAGGTCCGATAGGCATTTGTGAGAGCGCGATCATCAATCGAGGAAGGCATCAAACGCAGTGTTCGCCATGGTCCGAATTTTTCTCGTATTAGAGCCTCTCTTGCCTTTATCTGCTGTCGCGCTCGCACTCCGATCGCGGCTCACAGACGATGGCCGAGCTCAGGTGTGTCCGTGCGCCTTGGTCGTACTCGATCGTTCATTCGCATTCTTTTGGACATTTCGAATTATTTTATCGGACATTTAATATTTCTTGCTACTTTTCAATCCCTATGATAGGATTTTCAATAAATTGATATAGTATGACAATTATATGTTTCTCAATTATTTATTTAAAGTTACAATATTGTCTCGGTAAATAAGGAATAAATTTCGCGAAATATTGAATTCTGGAGATTAATATAATGCGAAATGAATGAATAAGAAACATCTAATTATAGTTCCATTTCTATTAAATTAAAATTCAGCGACACTGTAGGATCAAATATTGGACATAAGTGTTAAATGCCCGATAAAATGATAAGAAATATGTTTCGAATAAAATGAAGGAGTCGCCGCGGCCGGCAAAGACAAACCGTCGCACTTGCTCTCGGCGATCGTAGTGCGAGCACTGCAAGCGCGACAGACAGAACGAAGACAAGAAAGGCTCTTATGCAAGACAAATTCGGACGATGATGAATTCCGCATTGATACCTTCCTCGTCGTTAAACGTGCTATTACACATGCTTGCTCGGCCCACGTTCGTGTGTTTGGCTAGTGCGAACGCGACGGAGCGACGGAAAGATAGAGACAAAGTATGCAGTTGAATGCAGTGTTGTTGATATCCCGAGCTATAGTACGATACGAAGAAAACGAATTATACGAAAGAGAGAGAAATAAAGACACCATCGTGATGCACGCATTAGAACGTAATTCAGAAAATATCAAACTGTTATCAATAATTTATACATTTAACATAATGGTTGTTTAAATTGTTATAAAAACGTATTTTGTTTCTAGAACTTCGATACATGTCAAACCGTCTCTTCAAATTTCTACAAACCTTTTTTTAGTACATAATCAAATTGTTCTATAAACCGGTCTTCCATGATAAAGTCAGCAAATTTTGCTGAGTCTGTCCGAAACGTGTAGTTATCGGTACTGTTAACAAATTTTTGTTACATGTTTTGCATTGAAACTTTACTATCTTGGATATCGAATCTCTAAATTCTTCCGTATCTGTTTGTAACAGTGTTATGATATTATCTACACATCTTAACAATGAAATTAGTATATTTTTCTTCAGGTATACTATAAAATTAGATCAAAAGATGCCACGGTGATAAAAAAATTCATGATTTCAAAAATAAATATTTTTTCTTCAAATAGATTGTTGAAGTATAGGTACGTTTAGAGGACAGGATGACGTTGTTGTATGTAAATTGAAGAACATTTTCAAGGATATACATAGGACCATATTGAAGTTCTAAAATTTCTAGAAATCAAAAGCATTCTTCAACAATTCATACAAATAATTATTTGCAATTTAGACATTTTTAATAAGATGGTTTTTGTGTAATTAAACCGTTTTTTTACACTTCTATGTTTATTATAATTTTCGAATTGAGAATTTAAAAACCAACCTTATATACATCCTGCACAATCTTGCAATAATTAAATGTTTAATATTTTGGTAATTCTTTCAAATGTGTGGGATACGGGTGTTCGTTGAAGAGATAAGTAGGCTACGTAGCCGGTAAAAAATACTTTTCTTTATTCGTTGCTGCTGTGATCGCGTCAGGGATGAGACTGACGGTTCGAAGACGCTTTCTTGCCCGCGTCGCTCGCTCGAGCTCGTTGTTCTCGAAGCTAGGCACTTGAGACTAAGGATTCGGCGTTAGTCTAAACAACGCCTAGCTCGGCGACACGAGGGCTGCATTCCAACGGACTTTGTATACTCAATATCCGCTGGTTTTCTTTATCCCGTAACGGATATATCGTCGTGCTACGGTGAGACAAAGAATGCTCTATGGTATGATGCGCACGGCACGTACAATAAACGTGTGCCGCCACATCACCCCCCTGGCAGTAACATAACCTATCGTTATTACAAACAAAAAAAAAACTCTAAAACTATGTAGGTGGCGCAAGAAAACTTATATCTATTACTTATAGTCTCTACGCGAAAAACGAAAGTTCAGCTTACATGCTAAGAGTTCCTAAGACTACGCTTAAAATTACGATAGGCGTCCGTTGCGCGACACTGCACCACTCACTGCACAATTACACCACACTCGTGTATCGTTCGGGGAAACGTACGCATCTCCCTGACCTTGTGGTACGAATGTTCTTGGTCAAAGGGAGAGTCTCCGGCTGGTCATCCTCCTTGTCGTCGTCCGGTATTGACACCGTTCCTTGACGAGCGTCGTCCGCCAGGAGATACGCCGGCTTTAAACGGTCGAGGCTTACGGGCACTGTCTTTTCGCCGATCTGCACGGTAAAATGACGCGGGTGCCTTCGGATCACCTCGTACGGTCCCTCGTAGGTGTATGCCAACGCTGTTTTCGCTGCGCCGTGCTTAACGAAAACGTGCGAAGTCGTCGCGAGATCTTTAAAAACGAAGATTTTCTTTTCGCCGTGGCGCGTTACGGGAGCCGGTCGCAGCTGCTGGAAACGTTTCCTTAACTGAGCGACGAAATACTCAGGCTCGGTTCTGTCTGGTTGTCGTGTCGCGAGAAATTCGCCAGGCAAACGTAATGTTTCGCCGTACACCAGTTCGGCGGGAGTCGCCTTGAGGTCCTCTTTCCATGCCGCTCTTACACCGAGCAGAACGGCAGGCAAAGATTCCGCCCACCCCTGGCCGTTATGGCAAACGATCGCGGCTTTCAGCTGCCGGTGAAATCGCTCCACCATTCCATTGACTGCAGGATGGTAAGCGGTCGTCCTCAAGTGGTCGGAACCGATCAAGGAGGACAATTGCTTAAAAAGTCCCGATTCAAATTGGCGTCCTTGATCGGTGGTAATGCGACGTGGTGTACCGAATCGCGCAATCCACCCATTGAAAAGAGTGTCGGCGATCGTTTCGGCGGTAATGTCATTAATCGGGTATGCTTCCGGCCATCGCGTAAAACGGTCGACGCACGTTAAACAATAACGATACCCCTTCGAAATCGGTAACGGCCCGACAATGTCCACGTGGACGTGTTCGAAACGAGCCGACGGGGTCGCGAACTGTTCGACGGGAGCGGACACGTGTCTGCTCACTTTCGTGCGCTGACAATCGATGCAGGTTCGTGCCCAGGTAGATAGATAGATAGATAGATACGTTTATTTGCGTCCTAGGGATGGACCCTTTAAGGACGACGAACAGAAATAATACAAGAAAAATAAAATACAAATAAGCTTAAAACTAATATTAAAATTATACAAAGAAAACTAAAGACTAGGGAGAAAAAGAGAAAGATGAATAGAAAGTCATGAAGGGATGAATAGATAACGGTGTAATGAAAAACAAAATAGTAAGAGAGTGCGTGACGAAAAACGCAGAACTTAATCTAATGTAACTAATCTAAATCTAACATAACGTAGCTAGAAGGCAACGCAAGAAATAAGCTAGGGCTCGCAGACAGAAAAGAGAAGAGACAAGCAAAATGAGAAGCAGATGAAATAATATGGAGCAATAGATACAAATAATAGTAACAAATAAACAGAACTAAAAATCAAACAGAGAGAAAGAGAACGAGAGAGAAAATACAGGTAATAAGCTAGAGAAATGAGTGAGAGACTAACTGAAAGAGTGAACAAAAAGTATGAATAGAAAATTAAGAGGATAAAAAGAAAAGCGCATATACAGTGAATGAAAACTAAAGCTATCAAACAGCTAAGATCATTCACCGCAAACATATCAAGAAGATGATAATGGATATAAACAGGAAGAAAAGTCAATATGCAGAAGAGAATAAAATAAAATAGTGCAAAAGATAGAAAAGCAAAAACAGGCGTTAGAAACAGACAGTACCGGGGCAGGTAAGGGAGATAGCAAGAGAAGATCAAACAGAACCACAAAACTAAATACTTCCATATGCCGCGGAAAAAACTGAGTGTTAGCGTGGAGATTTTAGGAACTGAGCAAAGGGCAGGGGCATAGCGGAGGTCAAGCGAATGGGAGATCAGTCAGAGCGTTCAGAAGAATAGAGTCAGGGGAGGAGAGTATCTACATCCTCCCCTAGGCCCACCCTGATGGGGTCAGAAGATGTCTCCTTTCTGACCATAACCGCATCCGAGCGAGCCCAGACGCGCGCATAGCCACGGCTACGAGCAACAACCCGGACACGACTTAAGAGGTCAGCCAAGGGAGCCGGGAGGAGTCGACTGATGTACAGGAGCGAGTTCCCAAAACCCGGGTCGACACTGGAGGCAGTAAATGCCCTCCTCGAGCGCCTAGCCGCAATCAGCCTATCGCAAAGGTCCGGAGAACGAAGGTGAAGGTGAATGGAGCGAGGGCGATCAGTGGCCTTGGTGCTCCTAACCCTATTCGCCCGGATGATGTCCGACTCAGTAAGACCGCACCCGAGGGAGGCGAAGACTCTGGCAAGGAGGGCACTCAGCGATTCCCCTGAACGCTCATCCAGACCAGAGACCACCACCCAAGACTCACAAGCCGCAGCCTCCAGCCGACAAAGCCGGCTGGATAGGGGACTGAGAAGCGCAGATGAAGTCTGAGAAGATTCACTTTGAGAGGATTGAGTAATGCCAGCGAACTGCTCCTGGAGAGAGGACACACTGGACTGCATAGCAGCGTTGGCAGCCTCCGACGCAGCCACGCGTCCGGACAACGCAGCCAACTTTGTCTCAGACCCACGCAGACCAGCACTGACATCCACCAATCTAGAATTTAAATTATCCAGCCTGGCGTCAAATGCCACTTGGGAGGCTGAGAGACTGTCCACTCGGGAAAGAAGCGATGCCTGGGCGGCCGCTAAGGAGGTGACCTGTTTGGAGCAGGCCACCACCTTTGCCACACATTCATCGACCTTAGAAACTATGGAGGATACCACGGTAGGAAGGGTAGCAAGAGCCTCCACCGCACAAGTGTTCGCCTCCATCTTCCGACTGAGGTCCGCCAGGATGGATGTGATGGAGGCGAGTTCTGAAAGGACATCCGAACCACCACGCACGCCAATCCCAGAGCACCCCGCCGTCAAATTCATCTCAACAGGGGATTGAGCGCGTGCTGTACGAGAAACTAAAGAAGGCGACGTTAAGGTTGAAATCGACCTATGTTCGGGTAAACTCATAGTACCGGCCCCGGCACTGGATGAAGAGGTGGAGGGATCATGGCAGAGTTCCATCGCACACACCTTACACACACTCATGTCACTAGATCCAGATGTTATTTTCGAAGATTTCGCGCATGACGGATGGAAGGCACCGCTACAGGCATCACAGGAGAACGGATCCTTCACCTCCTTTTTACAACCGCAACACTTCACCATGGTGAAGAATAGTACGAAGCCAGCAACGACAGGTGAGACGCTATGGTGCCGCAACGCAGGTGACCGCAACAATCCGTGAGATGGCAGAGTCCGTGAAGTAGGAGATATTGATGGTAAATAGAGCTCCACAGATGGCGCAGATTTCAGTGGAAACCACAGCGATGACAGGCCAAAAATCCCGCCAAGAGACCACCAGAAGTGAGGTTAGAAGGAGAGCTCGACGGAGACGGCGATGCAGGAAATAGCGTATAAGAAAGAAGCAAAGCACGTATGTTGGCAAAGTAAAAGCAGCCAAAACCAGAAACTTCTGAAATGAAAAATACGCCCGAAGGCAGCTTGCGGCAGTAAAGGAAAAGAGTAAAAGCAAGAGCAGGATAAGCACGTGGTTAGCAGTACTTACACCAGAAGAGAGAGAGCAATCCTTTCGGATACCTGGCCACACGAACCTTTCCGCGACCATCTTTGCGGAAGTTTTAATGCCGGGATGCGCGAGACAATGGACTGCCAGAAATGCTTGCCGACGGAACGCAGGAGTCAAATACGGTCGAACCGCGTCGGTTGAAACGTCGCAATATAATTCCGCGTCCGTACCCGGCAATTGCATTTTTTTTAGTTGAAGCGCGGTGTCGGATTGTAACAAAGCGCGCAGTTCAATGTCTTCTAACTGACTTTTCGCGAGTTCCCGATAGTCGATTGCCTGCGAAATTGCAGACACTCACGACAGTGCGTCCGCTACTACGTTATCTTTACCGGGCACGTAACAAATGTCTGTGGTAAATTGTCCGATAAAGTCTAGGTAGCGAAACTGTCGCGCCGTATGTTTTTCGGGCTTTTGCGCGAAAGCAAAAGTCAACGGTTTGTGGTCTGTATAAATCACGAATTGACGTCCCTCGACCATGTGTCGGAAATGTTCTACCGCTTTGTACATGGCGTACAGTTCCCGGTCATACGCGCTGTATTTACATTTGGCGTTACCCAATTTCTTCGTGAAGAAAGCCAGCGGTTGCCATCCTTCCTTCGTCTGCTGTTGTAACGCCGCGCCGATGGTGAAATCCGATGCGTCCGAGAAAATCGCCAGCGGTGCGGTCATATCCGGGTGTGCTAGGGAGGCGGCACGTGCGACGCTCTCCTTACACCGTTCAAAGGCCCGTTGTCTTTCGTCGGTCCACTCGACAGGGGAGTTCTTCTTCACCTTGCCCTGGAGTGCAGAATGCAGCGGTGCCTGAATCTCAGCAGCGGCGGAGATGAAACGTCGGTAGAAATTTACTATCCCAAGGAAACGTCGCAGCTGTGTCACTGTCTCTGGCCTGGGAAAATTATCTATCGCTTGCACCTCACCGGGAGGCGGCCGAGTACCTGTCGCGGATACCGAGTATCCGAGGTACTGCACCTCCGACCTACCGAACACGCACTTGGAAGAGTTCACTAACACACCATAGTCATTTAGTCGGTGGAATAGTTCGCGCAAGTGTTTTTCGTGTTCCTCTACCGAACTTGACGCTACGAGAATGTCGTCTAAATACACGTGGCACCATTCGAACCCGCGAAGCACCTCGTCGATGAACCTTTGGAACGTTTGCGCGGCGTTCCGCAAACCGAAAGGCATGTACGGAAATTCAAACAGTCCGAAAGGTGTGGTGATCGCGGTTTTCGACACGTCTTCGGCACTGACCGGTATCTGATGGTACGCGCGCACTAAGTCAACCGTGGAGAAAATTGACTTCCCGGCTAGTGTCTGCGCGAAATCTTCTATGTGCGGCACGGGATACCTGTCAGGAATCGTCCTTGCGTTTAAAGCGCGGTAATCACCGCATGGTCGCCATTCGCCTCCTTTCTTCTGAACCATGTGCAAGGCGGATGACCAACAGCTGTCCGATCGTCGCGCTGTTCCGTCCCTCACCATGGCCTCGAATTCATCCTTGGCGATCTTGAGTTTGTCCGGTGCTAGACGTCGCGGCTTCGTGAACGTGGGGGGTCCTGCCGTCGTCTGAATGTGGTGGCGAGTCGAATGCCTGGGCACTCGAAAAACCCCAGATGGTCTCGTGATGTCTGGAAATTCAGCGAGGATCGCGTGGTACCTGCTGTCCCCAGTTATGGCCTTGACACACTCTGGTTGCCCTCTTACCACTTGTCCTGCGGTGGCAAGGGTGGTTATGCCGTCGACAAGCGCCTTACGGCGCAGGTCCACCAATAAACCGAAATGGCTTAAGAAATCGGCACCAATGATAGGAGTGGTCACGTCCGCGATCACAAAACGCCACGTAAAATCTCGTCGCAACTTTAAATCTAGCCTTAGCGTAATGTGTCCATATGTGGAAATAACTGACCCGTTCGCCGCGAAAAGTTCGTAGGTCGTTTTCACTCGCTTTCCACATACTCGCACGCGCGGAAAAACGCACAGATCAGATCCTGTGTCGACCATAAATCTGGTCTTCGTCGATCTGTCCGTGACGAATAAACGGCTCGTCGAGGGCGAAGAATCGTCTGTCGCCAGCAGCGATCGCCCTACGCGTTTCCCGACGGGTAGGTACATGGTTCGCGGCACTTTGTCGCGGAGGTACCGAAACGACGGTGGTATCAGCACCACGTATTGTTCACGGCATTGTCCGTTGCCGTTCCGTGCGCGGAAAGGTTTCGCGATCGCGAACTGTGTCGCGAATTGTTGCGCGATGACGATCTGTTTCGCCTACCTGTACGGCCCTGTCGATGGTTACGCCCGTGATAAATGCGGAGAGCGGCGATTTCGCGGCGAAGTACCTCGTTCTCTGCCCGAAGGCTGTCGTCCCGTGCGGCTGAGGCGGTAGCTACCTGGACCCGCGGCGACACTTCGATCACCGCGTCGGCGAGGGTGGCGAGCTCGGAGAGGTTGTCCTTCTGTCTCGTCATAAGAATGGCCTGAATGCTGCTTGGGAGACGTCCCAACCACAGCGTCTTCAAAAAACTCTCTGAAACCGTGTCCCCTGCGAGGTTTTGCAGGTGCCGCAAGAAAACTGTCGGCTTCCGGTCGCCTAATTCCTCGTGCTCCAGTAGTCGTCGGATATTGTGTTCCTTAGAATCCGAGAGACGCTGTATGAGCTCACTCTTAATCGTCTCATACATATTTGTGGCAGGCGGGTTGTTAATTATGTCGATCACTACGTCAGCGTACTTATTTTCCAAGTTCGCACTGACGTAGTGGTACTTGGTCGAATCCATTGTGATTCCGGACAAAACGAACTGCGATTCCAACTGTCGGAACCACGTCGTTGGATTTTTCTCCCAAAACGGTGGGACTCGGATTGCCACGCGCGCGACTTCTGGCAACGGAACGCTGTCCCCCGCACTCGGTACAGCTCGAGACGTACGCGGTACATCGACTGCAGCTTGTTGGTCGGTCATCTTGACGCGAGATATTCACTCGAACACACACACGTTAACGTCAACGAATCCACAAAAACTTGCGCGTTGCTGATCCGCGGAAAAGAAAGAGGCGTTCTCTTAAAACAAAATTTTTCGCTGCGATGCGAAAATGAACCACGGGATCACGTCGGGGTCACCAATGTGGGATGCGGGTGTTCGTTGAAGAGATAAGTAGGCTACGTAGCCGGTAAAAAATACTTTTCTTTATTCGTTGCTGCTGTGATCGCGTCAGGGATGAGACTGACGGTTCGAAGACGCTTTCTTGCCCGCGTCGCTCGCTCGAGCTCGTTGTTCTCGAAGCTAGGCACTTGAGACTAAGGATTCGGCGTTAGTCTAAACAACGCCTAGCTCGGCGACACGAGGGCTGCATTCCAACGGACTTTGTATACTCAATATCCGCTGGTTTTCTTTATCCCGTAACGGATATATCGTCGTGCTACGGTGAGACAAAGAATGCTCTATGGTATGATGCGCACGGCACGTACAATAAACGTGTGCCGCCACAAAATGTATTTTCTTTTTCAGTAGTACCCACAATATATGCAAGTTTTTAAACAATGTCTAACATTCCGCGAGAACCTTCTATACTTGACCTGAAACGTACCTATAGATTGAAATTTTCCTGGCTCCGGAAGAGTCTCTGATTTTTATGTATCACTTCTTCAAAAAACTCTTTGAAATTTTATAAATACATAATTCTTATTACCATATTTCTTAAAAGGAAATAACGTTTAAAGGAAAATTTAGTATATTCCTTCACATCATCGTATATCATCATCATATCACCATATTAATCAGATCCGTTTATTCCTTGATTTTCTTACATTCTTTTATTCCTTCATTCCTGTATTCCCTTATTTATTCCTTGATACCTGCATTCCCTTATTCTTTAAAAACAAGTATTTTAATAAAACCATTACTATACTTAACAATATTCTATGAATGAAGTGAAATCAGTAAAAAGCATCGAAAATGCAAAGGTATAGGCCAAGTACAAGAGGATGTGACTTTGGAATAGCTTTCTCGTTAACATAAACTTGATTATACGATGTATTTGAAATCGAACAAATGCGAGCAAGTACAAATCATTGTACAGCATCCACACGATGCTGTCGCTAAGTAAATATATTAAATTAACTAAATTTCCCAAAAAATGATGTCTCCTCATTTAATTAATAAATCTGTTTAGTGCTCGACTAAATGTACTTGGTGGCCCGCTTTTTACGAAGCTTGATGTTCAAAATGTAACGTTACAGATATTTGCACTCATTTCTAAATTAACAATCCGGATGCATCTGAGTGGAAAAATTTAACAAGTTAACAATCTGGATGTGCCTGAGAGAAAATCACACACGCATATTGCCATGTGTTTCAACGATTGATGATAACATAAATTAAAAGGAAACGTTGAAGATATTTAGAGGATTTTCATTCAATACAATAAGAAGGCCGCTTTATACTGTGTTTTAACAACTCTTTTTTAATGTCGAACATCACGAACTATTTAAGCTTATTTTCCACCATCGAACCTTCGTAAAAAGCGGGCCACCAAGTACATTTAGTCGAGCACTAAACAGATTTATTAATTAAATGAGGAGACATCATTTTTTGGGAAATTTAGTTAATTTAATATATTTACTTAGCGATAGCATCGTGTGGATGCTGTACAATGATTTGTACTTGCTCGCATTTGTTCGATTTCAAATACATCGTATAATCAAGTTTATGGTAACGAGAAAGCTATTCCAAAGTCACATCCTCTTGTACTTGGCCTATACCTTTGCATTTTCGATGCTTTTTACTGATTCACAATACAGACACAATTCACGCGATAGATACCAACAATATAGAGACGATTCACGCGACAGATATTCAGAACACAGACAAAATTCACGCGACAGATACCAACAATACACAGACGATAGATATTCACGACACAGAGATAATTCACGCGACAATTACTCACGGTACAGAGACAACTCACGCAACAGATATTCACAAGGCAGAAACGATTCACGCGACACACGTAGAGACAATTCACACGAAAGACACAGAAATACTTCACGCGACAGGTATAGAAACAATTCAAGCAACAGCCGAAATAATTCACAAGACAGACGGAATCAGTACAGAACCAGATCAAGAGACAGTAGCCCTTTTCACACACAATTAGACGACCAATTAAAAAACATGACACTTGCTTCGCGGGAAAACGCGACACGAAGCAATCCCGAAGAGCGTTAGAAACAACGATCAAACAAACAAAAATTTCACGCGGTCTTACGAACAAACACCAACCACCTGCAATATTCATAGAATCACCCGATTTACACAATACCGGAGCGACATTTTTTATAGACACAGGAGCCGACATAAACTTAATAAAAATAGACAAAATTCCTAAAGACACAGTAATATCAGAAGACATTATATATGAACTTTCGGGAATCACAAGCGGCATAGTAAGAACATTAGGCATGTGCAAAATAAATTTTAGAGGAATTCCAACAGAATTTCACGTCATATCAAATTCATTTCCGATCGAAGAAGACGGTATATTAGGGAACGCATTTTTCAAGCAAACAAATTCAGATATTTTATACTCCAAATCATGTATCCTGCTTGGTAACAGAAAAATTCCATTCACTCGAAACGAAACAATCTCAATTCCAGCTAGAACGAAAGTACAAATATTCATTGGATTAGAACCGACCGAGCTCCAAGAAGGCTACGTAGACAGAATTAATACAAACACTGGCCTTTATATCGGAAACACACTCGTAACGAATCGGAACGGTATCGCCCACACACAAATAATAAACACCACCGTGTCAGCAATAAAATTTGAAGTCCCAACAGTAAAACTCCACGCAGTCAAAGAAATTTCAACACCTACGAATAAAGATTTAAAAAAAACCACCCATAAACTAAACGCAACAATTCGAGCTATAAACGCGGAAACGGCAGAAGAACGTTTCGAAAAAGTAAAACCGTACCTTCACGTAGAACATTTAGACTCAGAAGAAAAACAATACGTTTACAATTTAATGCGTGAATACTTACAATTATTTTACATTCCTGGAGATCAATTAGGCCATACTAACGTAACAAAACATAGAATCAGAACGACCGACGACAATCCTATAAATACAAAGCAGTACCGCCATCCAGTAATTCACAAAAAAGAAATTCAAAAACAAGTACAAGACTTACTCGAGAAAAAAATAATCCAACCTTCAATATCTCCATATAACTCACCAGTTTGGATAGTACCAAAAAAATCTGATACACAAAACAAAAAATGGCGAATGGTTATTGATTACAGAAAATTGAACGAAAAAACAATTAAAAACGCGTATCCATTACCAAATATTACAGAAATTCTAGATCAATTAGGCAAAGCACATTACTTTTCGATTTTCGACCTGGCATCTGGCTTCCACCAGATCGAAATGCACCTGCTAGACAAACAAAAAACAGCCTTTTCAACAACTAACGGACATTATGAGTTTAATCGCATGCCATTCGGATTAAAAAATGCTCCCGCGACATTCCAAAGAGTTATGGACATCGTTTTGACAGGATTACAGGGAACCGATTTATTTGTATATCTCGATGATATTGTCATTTACGCGAACACACTCGATGAACATACAAAGAAATTCTATCGACTTGCGAACAGATTGATTGACACCGGACTGACCTTACAGACAAACAAGTGCTAATTTTTAAGACGGGAAGTTACGTATTTAGGACATTCAATTACAGAGCACGAAGTAAAACCAAATTCGACAATAATTACCTCAGTAAAAAATTTCCCAGTTCCAAAAGATAAAAAGAATGTTCGACAATTTCTTGGTCTCGCTGGATACTACAGACGATTTATTCAAAATTATGCAAAAATCACAAAACCAATGACGAATTTATTACAAAAAACAACAGACTTCAAATGGACCGACGACGCAAAGAGCGCATTTGATTACATAAAGCAGAAAATTATGGAACGATCTATTCTACACTATCCGGACTTCACAAAACCATTTACCGTAACAACCGACGCATCAGATTACGCTATAGGCGCAGTTCTCAGTCAGCAACACGAAGGATTCAATCACCCAGTAGCATTTTACTCGGAAACTTTTGCGAAATCGGAACAATCATACGACCCAATGCGAAAAGAATTATTAGCCATGGTTAATTCACTAAAACGCTTTCGACCATATTTATACGGACAGCATTTCACACTGGTAACCGACAACAGAGCATTAACATTTTTAAAAAACAAAGACAAACCCCCACAATAATTACAACGATGGCAAAGTATACTAAATGACTACGATTTCGAAATTCGACACCAACCGGGAAAATTAAATGTAGTCGCAGACGCACTATCTCGGAATCCAGCAAAAATTATGCCCATCAGGCCCAGAGAAAGTTCATCGGATAATTCGGAAAAACAGGAATCAAAAAAATTTTAACAATTTCACCAACCTAAAACACGT
This sequence comes from Mimumesa dahlbomi, assembly GCA_917499265.3. Taxonomy (NCBI): domain Eukaryota; kingdom Metazoa; phylum Arthropoda; class Insecta; order Hymenoptera; family Crabronidae; genus Mimumesa; species Mimumesa dahlbomi. The sequence goes on from CAKJTC030000316.1 coordinate 29,999, forward strand.
AGACGTTCAACGTCTGACGAATCCTCTGGAAACCCGGCACCGGACAAAATAATTCATGTACACGAAACAGAACCAGAAACGAACTTAGAAACGGAATCATGTACCGACACACACAAATACAAATACAAACGTAAAATTAGAGACACCTTCACAACGTAACGACCACGAGACACAAGAGGAGAGGACAGAAGTCAAAAACATCTCCGCAATTGACGACAGGAATTGCGAATCGTCACCTTCAGAAGACGAAGCCGGACCGTCACACGGAAAAACGACCAGGAAACGCACAATTGACACATCGGACCAGCATACGGAAAAACAGATCAAACGCAAGATACCCAGGACACGTAAAAACTCCCAGAAAAATCGGGAAAATCAAGGGGAAAAAATAACAGAAAATCTGCGATACGCAGAAACACTCAGAAATCAATCAGCTGACGGAACATATAGTCCAGTAAAAATAGCTTTGAAATTGCAATTCAACCTGAATGGACCCAATTTTGGGGTAACGTCTGTAATAATGTGACAAACTATTGTGCCAAAAATGAGCCCCCTCAAACTCGCGGAAGGGTTGTAAAAAAATTAAAAACATAAAAAATTACTTATAATTTTTCATCTGTGCAGTTTACAGAAAAAAGTTCTATACAAACATTGTAGAGTATTTTATTCCGCGTATTTTGACGCTTGAATCGTTCGATTCGGATGAAGGGGTGAGTTTTGACGGGCGCGAAAGTGTTTAAGGGAGACCGCGTTCCCAGGTATATTTTCAAAAATTCGTATCTTGAGTTTGATTCAATATTTTTGAATGCTTTTTTTTTTTGTTCTCAAGAGGAACACTTGTACTTCAATTCTAGAAAGGTGAAATATTTGTACATTCCTTATTTTCTATTTTATAACAATTTTAATTTTTCAAATTCACTTTAAACCGCTTTAAAATTGTCCTAAATTTATGTAATTTTACAGGTGTATTCCTCTTGAAGATCCAAAACAAAAAGTTCCTCATGACTTTCCGCTCAAACTTCATCTTCGCCCTTAAAATGGGGGATAAAATTCTAGGGCGCAAATATACTCAATCCCAACTATATAATTTTGTTCATTGAAAAAATGGCTTCGAATTCAATTTTTAAATATTAGAACAGATTAAAATTCGATAATTAAATGAAAAGTTTGACCTGTCGTTTCATTTTAAAAAGAACGAAAAACGAAGAAAGTCGCATCATTTTTAACTGTCCAATTCAGTATTTAAAAAAAAAGAGTACTTTTGCGAACATTTTGTAACGATGAAAAATTGTTCACAATGTAAATATTTTTTTTTTGGACAACATTTGGTACCATTCAATCGATAGAGAATCGTCGATAATGCAAAAATACGCTATCCCTAAAATACTTTTTTTTCGGTCCCATTCAAAGTATTTCTTGGACTTTAGTAATATTTTTCAGTCGCGGCCGAACGAGCGAAAAGGAAAATTCATGCCTCGAGCTTGTGTTTCTGCCCCCTCCCTACTCCGCGCACTCCTGCTCCACAACCCGCGTGGCCGGCGGTCGTGGTAGGGACATAGAGATATGGGTGGGGATCGCAGCTATCGCGATCTCTTTCTACTCTGTCGCCCTCCTCGTTCCACCGGCATTGGCGCCGCGTACTGTTTGCGCCCTAGAATTTCATCCCCCATTTTAAGGGCGAAAATGAAGTTTGAGCGGAAAGTCATGAGGAACTTTTTGTTTTGGATCTTCAAGAGGAATACACCTGTAAAATTACATAAATTTAGGACAATTTTAAAGCGGTTTAAAGTGAATTTGAAAAATTAAAATTGTTATAAAATAGAAAATAAGGAATGTACAAATATTTCACCTTTCCAGAATTGAAGTACAAGTGTTCCTCTTGAGAACAAAAAAAAAAGCATTCAAAAATATTGAATCAAACTCAAGATACGAATTTTTGAAAATATACCTGGGAACGCGGTCTCCCTTAAACACTTTCGCGCCCGTCAAAACTCACCCCTTCATCCGAATCGAACCATTCAAGCGTCAAAATACGCGGAATAAAATGCTCTACAATGTTTGTATAGAACTTTTTTCTGTAAACTGCACAGATGAAAAATTATAAGTAATTTTTTATGTTTTTAATTTTTGTACAACCCTTCCGCGAGTTTGAGGGGGCTCATTTTTGGCACAATAGTTTGTTACATTATTACAGACGTTACCCCAAAATTGGGTCCATTCAGGTTGAATTGCAATTTCAAACCTATTTTTACTGGATTGTTTCAATAGCGACTGCTATCTGCGTCGCAGTATGGGCGAAATCGTCCACCAAATACAGACACTGCGGTGCATAAAAATTCATAACTCGAAAACTATTCCGAAACTAGAGACGCGACTGGAAGTTATGTTTAGAGGACATTTCGACGATAATGAAAAAAAAATGTTTAAAAAGTGTTTGAATATACATATTCGACGAAATTTAAGTTTAATGAATTAAAAACATTTTTCCAACAATTTAGAAACAAGTTGCATTAAATTCATAATTTTTTTTCAACTTTGAGGCTTTCCGAATAATCTGGTATTTTGATAATTTCTGTATCTATTTTGGTTTGAGAGTTATAAACTTTCAAAAAAACTCATGCAAAAAATATTCATTGTTTGTAACTTAAAAAATACTATTTATTGTTTTGAAAATTCCTTCAAATGGATTGTGGCGGCACACGTAATGTTACGTGCCTTGCGCACAATCTTCCACAGCGAGTCTTTGTCTCAGCGGCGTGAAGACCGTTGAGTTCGGGAAATAAAGGCTCGATTATTCAAGTGCCCTGAGGAATACAACCGTTGCGTCACCGAGCTAGGCGTTGTTTAGGCTAGAGAATTCTTTGTTTTCAAGTGCGTCCAAAGTCTAGCCCGGGCGAGGATAAAGAAGCGTCTTCGGGACGACAGTCTCATCCTTGACGCGCCTGCGAGAACATCTAATAAAGCGATTTTCCACAGCGTAGCAGAACTCTTATTCTCTACAACACACGTTCCCACATGGATTTTTTTTCTGAACGTTACCTACAACATATTAAAATATTATCAAAATCCGTGACATGACTGCAAAAACCCGGATCACTTGACGTGGAACGCATCTTAAGTACCAGGTGAAAACTGTTTTCAAGGGTCGTAACAGTGACCATTCTTACGAAGGTAAAATTTTAATTTTACCGGCCATTACGGGACTAAATATACCTACGAATATTATGCTGGCCGATCCAGAATTTTATAAACCTGCAGATTTAGATTTACTTTTAGGGGAATATTTCTTGTATATATTGATATGTGTGGGACACATTCGATTGCCGAATGGGACCACAATTCTTCAAAAAACGAGATTAGGTTGGGTTGTTTCCGGCGATACAGGTACTTCCGTACAATCTTCCAAAACACAATATTTTTTAAGTAACACACTTTTGAATAGCCAGCTAAAAAAATGTTGGGAAATAGAGGAACGTGCAAATACGCGACACCTCTCCGACCTCGAACAGGCTTGCGAAAATCATTTCGTTCAAAATACTCGACGCAGTTCTTCAGGCAAATACGTGGTTCGATTGCCTTTTAACGGAAAAAAAGGATAATTTAGGCGACTCTTATAAACCTTCGTTAAAAGATTTTATTCTTTAGAAAGAAGGTTAGCAAAGGATTTTGAACTACATAATCAATACACTTCCTTTTTAAACGAATATTTAAAATTAGACCATATGACTGACGTGACAAATAGGAGCAATTTTCAGGACGGTTTTTATTTTCCACATCACGCGATTATTAAAGATAGCAGCGCTACCACCAAAACTCGAGTTGTTTTCGATGGTTCATGTAAAACTTCTTCCGGTATCTCTCTGAACGATGCATTAATGGTAGGTCCTGCTATGCAGTATTGTAGGATAAGAATTTCTGAGAATGCATGATCGAAAGGTTTGAATAAAGAGTATGATTTGGACTGAGTGTCAAGAGTGAGTTAAGACTGATTGGATCGAGTGACTGCGCGAGGTGCGAAAGACAAGTGTTTGGACCGAGTGACAGTTGCGTGCGAGTGAGTTCCATGATCCGATAAGAATGAATGGTTTCTAGGAATGCATGCGTAAAGAAAGAATGCATGGTGACCCGTGACCGAAAAGTCGGCACGTGGCAAGAGTGTGTGCATACGTGTGAGACTGAATGAAGGGATGAAAGTGTGTGAAAGAGTTTTCGTTAAGGGGTTAGGCCACTCTAGAGACCGAAAAAATAGCCATTTTTAGGATTTTTTTTTCAGAAGTACTACAAAATAAATCGGGATTCCAATAAAGAGTATTTATTATACATATCAATGACTATATACAGTAATTTTTTTAAGGCGATTAATTTCAAAATGGCGGCTGTACCAGTAGTTTTGTAATGACGTCTCCGTTGTTTCAGGGTCCACGAACGGACAAATCAGCTCCTGTAATTTTTTAATTATAAAAAACCAATTTTGTTTTGTTATTCTATATAATACCTGCTTTATCAGTACGTAGGTTTTTTTCGATATATTAATTTTTGGCCAAATGACGCACTTCTAAAGTGGAAAATGAATAATTGGCCTAAAAAATCATCACTTAATTGCTAATAACTAATGAACTATGCAATGTATCAAAAAAATCCTACGTACTGATCTAGACAATGTATTTTTCGAGATATGTTCAAAATTTCAAGTGAATCGGTTGAAAATTGTCTGAGTTATGTTGCCGTTAAACTTAAAAAACGTGGTTTTGAGATATATGCGTTTGAAGTTTTCAGTAGTAGAAAATCATGAATAATTTTGCAATACCTTTAATCTGCGATGCCTGCACCATACAATTGGCCTTCCAGATTATCGTCCTGCTCTTGCTTTTCTTTTCTTCTCGATCTTGAAGCGATTCTTGCCTCTTTTACCCGTTCAGACAGCGATCTCTCCGCATGCTTTATGCGCTGTCTGTCAATTTCCAGGCACATTTCATAGCTGTTCGGGTCGATTTCCAAGTCCATTGCCTGCATTATGTGCAGAATTGAAGAGAACCCGTCATTGTATATACAAATTGCAATTTCCGTAGCCACATCTAAAACTGTTTTTCCACTCGAAGTGGATTTCGGAGCCAATGCCCACACAGTCGAATTGAAGCTTTCGTTCCTATTTTGCGTGTAACCGCCGATGCAGCGAGTTAGAAGATTTTCACTGGTCAGTTCTTCATAGACTGGTTTGTTAACTTCAGAGACTTCAATTGGAAGAGCTGGCTTATATTTATACTCAGTCAAAGTATTTGTAGCTTTAGCTCGTTGCAAGGAGCACTATGAATCCTGTCCAATAGGACATTTGTCGTGCTGCGGTTTGTCATCAGTCGATAATTTATGATCCAGTGTAGCCCATATACTGCTTTTCATGTTCTCAACTGAATCACTGTTTCTACGAATTGCTAATCCGTAATAAATACATAGCACTTGCAAATTAATTTGCCCCTATAATCGCTACGAGACAATCGCACGAAGATTGTGCATCGATAAAAATGAGCGTTTGTCGACTAACCTCTTTCTCGAATGCTTGGCTGAGCCTAAATGACTGAAAGAGACGTTCGGCAAGTCTAAACTTAACTAGACTAGTCGAAACGACAAATGATTTCAATAACATGTCCCTGGTCCGATACCCTAATGTACTTTACCTCGAGCGCTCACAAAAGGAGTCCAGGCGGTCTTGTACTAAAATTTGAAAACTAAGTATTTAGAAAATTTTCCCGACCATAACCTTTTAGGACATCATTTTTGAGGTCGCAAAGGACAATTTAAAAGTAAAAAAAAAATGATTTTTCAAAAATTCTAGAGTGGCCTAACCCCTTAAGCGAAGAGCATGTCGGAGACGACAGAACGAAAGCGGCAGTTGAAGAGTAAAGATTGAAAGAAGCAGTTAAAGACGTAAAGAGTTAAAGTTGTAAAGGGTTAAAGAATGGAAGTCGAAGTGTAAGAAGCAAAGTTGTAAAAGTTGTAAAAGTTGTAAAAGTTGTAAAAGTTGTAAAAGTTGTAAAAGTTGTAACGTGTAAAGGGTATAGTGAGACGGTAGCCCCCAATTGACTACCACTGCCGGAGCTGCGAACCACGGGCAGCGCCGATGAGTCGGCAGAATTAGATAATACACAAAAAACTAAAGAGTTCGATGCCTCGCATAGAGTATAGGCTTTTGATTGGGCGGCGCGTGCGACAACAAAGTGTATATAAGGCGGCGCAAAACGCACCTAGACTTACTTATTATTCCTCAGTCAAACTGGAAACATACGTAGCATTCAACCACAATTTGGACAACCTTCGATAAATTGATTATTAAATAAATGCATATTAAGAATATTGCGATTAGAATAGGAGGAGTGAGCGAATGAGAGAGAGAGAGAGAAAGATAGAGAGAGCATATCCTTATATTACCAATTTCCACTTTCCTAAAGGACACGGAAGTAACACCACGGCATTGCGCTGTGACCTATCTCGAGTGTCTATCCTTCGTTCCTTCGGAAGTAACACCCGGCCATTGCGACCGGACCTATCTCGAGAAGGACAATCCACCCTGGAGGGAGTAACACCCGGACATCGCGACCGGACCTATCTCCAAAGGGGTTTCCTACCGTACCAAAGTAACCAAATCTGCACCTTCGTACCTAAGTAGTAGCGGCTGTCCATTGCGGTCAGACCCCGATCTCATCCATCGTTCCATAATCCATATTCCCCCTCTCTGAATGCGTGATAAGAGTGCGAAAAGAAACTCTGGGCATTTAAAGCCGAAAATAGAATAAGTCGAGTGCGAGTGAGACGACGAACGACGTGTGTGTGAGAGAGAGATCGAGCGAAAACAGCGCCAAACAGCTGATCGCGTACGTGTGCAAGAGTGTGTGTTCGGGCAATAACATAGGAATTAGCGCAGGGACTTCTGTAAATACCAACATTAGAATAGGGAATTTACATTAAGAGGAATATAATTAGGAAAACGCGTGTATGGGAAATGTGTGATAGCGTAGGAAAATAAGCAATTGTACAGTAGAGATTAAGAGAACTGAATAAATCTAGAAGTTCATGTTATACGGTTTCACATTTCTTTATCGGCCTGCCCCGAACCTATTCATAAAGTAAGGTGCGGTCCTTTGGTTGTCAGACGCTAGAGGGACGTACCGTTACATTTGGCGCCCAACGTGGGGCAGGTACGATTTAAAGAAGTGAAGCGATACTGATTAAACGCGCAAAAATGGACAAAACGCGTATTGGAGGGGTAAAAGACTCCGGCATTGATGGAGGCGAGGAGGCGTACGATATTTCTGCCGCGGACAGATGGTCCTTGCCGCGGGTGGTAGAGGAAGGTACAAGCGATAATAGGAGCTTGAGAGACGAAATAGTCGACATAGAGGCAAGAAGTTTGATCACCACAGACGCTACACCACGACGATGGGCCAAAAGATTAGAAACAGTGCCAGCATCGGAAGGTGAATCATGTAGGGAAAGCGGCGCGCACCAGGCACAAATGTCCGAAATAATGGCAGCAATAGCTGCCCTACAAAATAGTTTGACTGAAAAATTGGAAGGCTTTCGGCAAGACGTCCGGGATGAATTACAGAAAGGCCTCGACGACACACGAAGGAGTTTATCCAAAGAGAACACCGACATCAGAACAAAATGTGAATCGGAACACAAGAGCCTTGACCAGAGAATAAAAGCGTCTCAGGAGCATACCTTGTCGACGGTAGGTGAGATAAGTAACCTACTGCGGGAAGAGATTAACGGCAACTGGGAAAGGACTCGAAGGACGGACCAACACAAATTAAGAGGGGAGATGGGAGAAATGCGCCAAAAAATGGAGAAGGATCTAGGAGTGGTGGCAGATAAACTAAAGCTCCAGGAAAACGACATTCGAACGGTCGCTGCAAATTTCCGCGTGGCAAATGCCGAGATAGGAAACACCAGGTCAAAGATAAATGAACACGACCAACGTCTAACAGAATTAGAGGACGTCTGGGTAAGAGGTATGCCGCCATCGAACAATGCAGGAGGAAGGACGACAGCACCGTGTCCTGAAAGACTCTCGTTCGATGGATCGGGAAGAACAAGACCCATGGCGTTTCTCCGAGCGTTAAGGGCTTACTGCGAAGAGGTGCATGGTCGTGGGGGTAATATTAGATTCACTCTCGACCAGTGCCTCAGAGGAGCCGCTCAGGACTGGTGGTTCCTGAGAGACGAGGAACATATAACCTTCGAGGAATTCCAAGGGATCTTCATAGAGCGATTTTGGAGCCCAACGGTCCAGGCCAAAATAAGGAAAAACTTGGACATGGGTTACTATACGGTGGGAGGCAAAGAAACTCGAGTAGAATACGCTACGAGAGTGATGGGAAACGTTAGAGAATTAATTCCAAAAATGGCTGACGCTTCCATCATAGATTACTTGTCCAGGCATTTCGGAGAAAGGGTAGAACAGGAGGTCATCCTCCAACAAATTACGACTTACACTGGCCTACTCTCGATTCTGGAACGACACGATAGCGCGTCAGCGGCAAGCGCTAGACGGAACACAAGGGTTAGCGGACCACGATATATGGGGGGGCAGCAGATGCAGCCCTCACATAGGGAATATGAGCCGAGATCGACGCGCATGAACGTGATCCAACAACAGCAGGGTTCGGCCCAAGGCCCAAGCGGGAGAGACGAAAGACAGAGAATGGAAGGTCCACGGATGGCGAGGAGACAGTCACCGGTGAACCAGAGACCTTCGGGAAACGAATAAACGTTGTGCCAAAAAGCGCTGGTGCGCGGAGATCTGCACCAGAGACGGGCGCAACGGGAAACAAAAGGCAGGAGAAATTAAAAAGGAAAAAGACGGCGAATAATCTGACGTTTGAACCACCTCGTGAATACTTGAGAGACGAGGGCCCGATTACCAATGCGAAAGAACGGAAGGGTTGTCCGATAGTCAAAGTGGACATCGAGAACCAAACGATAGAAGCCCTCGTAGATACCGGAAGCGAAGTTACATGCATTTCCGAGGAGTATTACGAGGAGAAGAAAAGGTTCTTCCAGAAATGTCCTACGCTTCCCATGGTGGGCATCAAAGTAATCGGAGCAACGGGCAAGGCGTCAGGAAGATTAAAAGTACAATTCTTTGCACAATTAAGATTGGGAGGAGTAGAATTATCACAAAATATCCTGGTGGTACCCAAATTGGTGCAAACGTGCATAATTGGAATGGACGCATTAAGCGAATTACACGCAAAAATTGACGTAGTAAGGGAGCAGTTAGAAATCAGGAAAGGAGAAAAGAATGGAGAAACAGCCATAATAGAATGGGAGAAAAGGGATATAACAGAACAAAGGATAAGAGTTATCGGAGGATATGGCGTCGCAGTAGAAGAACAGGAGATGGAACGTGGAGAGGATAAGGGGGAAAAGGAGAATGTAAAGGAAGAGATTGCGGACCAAGGTGATACGGTAGAGTCGGAAGTACGCGGGATGGACCTTGAATCAGAAGAAGGAGGAAGAGTAGAGTTAGAAAAGCCGGAAGGACAGGCCCGGGAGAAATTAGTAGATGAGGAGGAAAATGGTTGGAGTAAAGACGGGGCAAAGGTCCGAGGCTTGATGTTTGACGAGAGAAAACGATCAAGGTTTGAGGAGCGTACCGAAGGAGCAAGAAGAGGAGAGCACAGGTCCAAAATCGAATCCGAGGAGCTGCAGTCGGAGGAATTGCAAGAGAAGGAAATAGAGGAAAAGCTGAGGGAAAGTAGCGAACTCAGCGACGAAAAGAAAAAGGAGTTTCGGCGCATGATCACCGGATATAGAGACATATTTGCGAAACGACCAGGGAGAATATCCGAATACCAACATGCGCTAAAGGTGATAACGAAAACACCTTTCTATGCGAAATCATATCCAATCCCAATGGCAAGGAGAGACGCGGTACGAACGGAAATAAATAAAATGATGCAACATGGAGTTATCCAACGTTCGGATAGCCCATGGATAAATCCGATGGTTACAGTCGTTAAGAAGGATGGATCCATCAGACTCTGTTTGGACGCGCGAGGACTAAATAAAGTTCTGGAGGAAGATCGCGAACGACCGCAGAATATAGAGGAGCTGTTTCAACGATGCAAAGACGCAAAAATCATGAGCAGTCTGGACATGACGAGTAGTTTCTGGCAAATCCCACTGACGCCAGAATCTAGAAAGTATACCGCGTTCCTTCATGAAGGAAAATGCTACGAATTTACCGTCACACCATTCGGACTGAAAACTAGCAGTGCGAGTCTTATACGTGGTCTAGACTTTGTATTAAGAGATTTGGGCGAACATATTATCAATTTCGTCGACGATCTCTTATGCATTTCGCGAAACGAGGAAGAACACATTCGGCATCTTCAACAAATATTTGAAAGATTCAGACAGAGCGGAATGACCCTAAACTTTAAGAAATCGCATTTCTTCAGGAAAGAGGTTAAATTCCTAGGGCACATACTGAGCGTAGAAGGTATAAAACCCATGCCAGAACGAGTGGACGAAATTAAAAATTTTCCAGCACCAAGAAACCAAAAACAGCTACGGGGCTTTTTGGGGCTGGTGAATTTCTATACGAAGTTTTCACGATTGCATGCAGAAGCAACAGTTCCACTGCTAGCACTATTAAAGAAAGAAACTAAATGGAATTGGGAGGGTGATAAACAAAAGGCGTTCGAAAGGGTGAAGGCGCTATTCTGTGAAACGATAGTCCTACGACACCCAGATAATACGAAGGAATACATATTGCATACTGACGCGAGCGACTATGCTTTAGGGGCAACACTGGGGCAATATGACGAAACAGGGGAGTTACATGCGATAATCTTTGCAAGTCGAAAATTGCACGGAGCGGAAGTCAATTACTTCACTACCGAAAAGGAGCTATTAGCTATCGTATGGGCACTAGAAAAGTTTCGATCATATGTCTTGGGAGCTAAGATCCGAATTATAACGGACCACAAGGCCCTGACATATATCCAAACATGTCAGTTTAACAACTCGCGCCTGATCAGATGGATGCTAGCAATCCAAGATTATGATTTCACGATTGAACATTGTCCGGGAAGCCGAAATAGCGTAGCCGACGTTTTGAGCCGTGTGACGTCAGATGTCGAAGTAATAAATAGTACAGGCAAGGACATCTATGTGTACACACTATTAGCTCGCAAACCAAACCGCGAACTCGCGAAAAAGATGCGGCTAATGGGTGAAATTCAAAGGGACGACCCGAAATTGCGGAATATAATAGAGAACATAACTGAGAACGGTAAGGAGAAAACGATGGGCACGTATAAGATAGCGGACGCGATCTTAAGAAAACAAGACCAAAAGGGGAAATGGAAGATTTGCATACCTATAAACATAATAGATGAGTTGGTTATCGAAATGCATGAGTTGCATGGCCATATAGGACCGAAAAAGATTTTTCGTATGTTGAACGAAGATTTCTGCTACCCGAAATTTCTAAAGAAAACGAAGCAGATACTAGCGTCATGCGACTCATGTCAACGCAATAAAATAGCCAATCAGACGAGTCATGCGGAAATGCAAACAATAATTCCGGAAGGCCCAGGCGATCTTGTGTCCATAGATTATTTTGGACCATTACCAACATCAAAAGGGGGATGCAAATATATTTTAGTCACCATCGATGCATTTTCAAAATATGTGGTTCTATATCCGTTGAAAAAGGCTACGACAGCAGTAACCATAAATAAAATCTTCTCGCACTACATTCCGCAAATAGGAAAACCGAAACGATTGCAATTCGATCATGGGACGCAATTCACATCGAACAAGTGGATTGACAAATTAAAACAGGAAGGAATACAGGCGGTATTCTCTTCAATACGTCACCCACAAGGAAACATCGTAGAACGCGTAAACCGCGAATTGGGACGATTTTTCCGAACATTCGTCGGTGAAAAACACACCAATTGGATGACGTGGGTGAATATAATACAGGATATTATAAACGAGGTACACCATGAAACCACCGAATTCACTCCAGTCGAACTGCAATTCGGAAGGAAACCGTCGAGGATATGGAAAACTTGGATGAAAATGGAAAAAGAGGAAAGTAAAGACGATGCGATAGAACAAAAGATAAAATTGACAAGAGAAAGAATCATGAGAAAAGGAAAAAGTAGAGCCGTCAAATTCAATAATAAGCATCGAATGACGACCTTCGACGAAGGAGAATTGGTACTGGTAAAAGCGTGTAATTATTCAAAGTCTTCGAGTAACAAATTAGCAAAATTCTTCTCGGTATATGAAGGCCCCTACAAGATAAAACAAAAGATTTTCCAAGGAACATACATGCTGGAAAATTTAGAGGGAACCAAGGAAAGAGGAATGTTTCACGCTAATAATTTAAAAAGATATATAAATCCATCTGATAAAAGCGGTTGGAAAGACGTAAAAACAAAACACATGGACGACAAAGGCACAACGGTTGGCGTGCTATACATAAACACGGTGAAACGAACGGAGGACATAAAGTACGGTAGAAACACAGTATATAGACGAAATGGAAAGAAAGGAAGAAAAGATATCTACGAAAAACGTGGAAGTACAAGTGAAAAGGGAGGATTTTTCTCGGGAAATAGGAACGCAAACGGGTCAGCAAGGAAGCTGGGAGGAGAAGAAAATCCAGGGAAACCTCCGGAGATGGAAAGGCCCTTGGAAATCGGCCGATGGACCCAGCATCCAGGGAATCGGCACTCAGACGCGCTGCAAGATCCCTGGAAGAAGAGAAAAGGCGGTACAGACTTTCCCGACTGGTCTCCGAATCCGGAAAATAGAGACGCCGGATCGAGAGACAATAAAAAGCATCCAGGAAGCGGTAAAAAGACAGAAGCGACTCCGCGAGGATGCCGAGTGGCGTCCGCACATCTGGGAGATCCGCAATTATATAATTGCACGGGAGTTTGCAGAAAAATGGGAAGAAATAGCAAATATAAATCAACGCCACGTGGCCCGAAAAATTTAAAAAGATCAACCGATCTAAAGAAGTACACCGGAGACGCGGACGGGGGCACCAGCGATCGGAACGTATCCCTCCAGGAGCGGGCCAATCAGATCATAATTTGGCACGCGGAACCTGGAAGGGGGAGCGAGAAGTCGCGGGTTATATTTAAGGAACGGAAGGATTACCAGGAATCACTTGCGATTAAAACAGTAAACCGTAACGGAAAAGCAATGTGTGATTCAATCTCGAGAAGACGGTTGGTAAGGGTTACCGCAGTAGAGGACCCGCAAAATTTATGGGTGCGGTACCTCGATCAAGAAGAGGAAGTACTAGTCAACGAAATCGAGCTGACGCGGATAATCCGAAGAGACGGCGGATGGCTCAGATGGTTGCGGCCATCACAAATGACCAAGGGTGCAGGAGTGGCGGTCCCCCGACGAGAAGGATGTCGGGTAACTTACGAGCGCGCCCATATCCTAGAAATTCTGCATGGAAAACTAAAGGTGCGGAAGTTGGATACGGGAGCTGCCGAAACATATGACATGGGAGAAATGTATAGTCTCCCAGAAAATTTCGCGACTGCACCAGCAGCGGCTACGAAATGCAGCCTATGGGGAGTAGAAGTGATCCCACCAAGGAGGTCATGGCTGAGAAATCCCGCAACTACCTTCAAATACGCCACGAGGAATCGCATCGGCACCGTGGAGTGGAAGGGTCGCGACGACGAGGGACGAGAGCAGATAAAACTGCACCTTCTGTGGAACGATCCAACGCCCCTGGACGTCGGAGAATGGTGGCGAGGATTGAATATTTAATTATAAGGTAGACAATGTAAAATAATGTTAAGTGATATATGAATGTTAACGTTAATAGATATAAGTATAGAGTTGTCTTATTAAAAAAAAAAAAAAAAAAAAAAAAAAAATACAGTATTCAATAATCGAATTTTAACAATAAGTGTAGTCATCTAAGAGATTCTCTTGTACCAAGGCGCAAAAATTTTTTTTGTTTTTTTTTTATGTATATATAGTAAACTAGATTAAGACGGCAATAAAAGTGTCATAAAGCTAACCCATGATTATTATCCGACATATATGAACATAATATAAAATAGAATAAAATACAAAAGATAGAAATAAGAAAGAAGAAGAGGGAAGTGGCGAAAGCAGTTCCGAGGAACGACGGCGAAGGAGATCGGCCATCCATGGACATCGTCCGAGGAGTGTCCGATCTGGGGGGGCGTTGAGACGGTAGCCCCCAATTGACTACCACTGCCGGAGCTGCGAACCACGGGCAGCGCCGATGAGTCGGCAGAATTAGATAATACACAAAAAACTAAAGAGTTCGATGCCTCGCATAGAGTATAGGCTTTTGATTGGGCGGCGCGTGCGACAACAAAGTGTATATAAGGCGGCGCAAAACGCACCTAGACTTACTTATTATTCCTCAGTCAAACTGGAAACATACGTAGCATTCAACCACAATTTGGACAACCTTCGATAAATTGATTATTAAATAAATGCATATTAAGAATATTGCGATTAGAATAGGAGGAGTGAGCGAATGAGAGAGAGAGAGAGAAAGATAGAGAGAGCATATCCTTATATTACCAATTTCCACTTTCCTAAAGGACACGGAAGTAACACCACGGCATTGCGCTGTGACCTATCTCGAGTGTCTATCCTTCGTTCCTTCGGAAGTAACACCCGGCCATTGCGACCGGACCTATCTCGAGAAGGACAATCCACCCTGGAGGGAGTAACACCCGGACATCGCGACCGGACCTATCTCCAAAGGGGTTTCCTACCGTACCAAAGTAACCAAATCTGCACCTTCGTACCTAAGTAGTAGCGGCTGTCCATTGCGGTCAGACCCCGATCTCATCCATCGTTCCATAATCCATATTCCCCCTCTCTGAATGCGTGATAAGAGTGCGAAAAGAAACTCTGGGCATTTAAAGCCGAAAATAGAATAAGTCGAGTGCGAGTGAGACGACGAACGACGTGTGTGTGAGAGAGAGATCGAGCGAAAACAGCGCCAAACAGCTGATCGCGTACGTGTGCAAGAGTGTGTGTTCGGGCAATAACATAGGAATTAGCGCAGGGACTTCTGTAAATACCAACATTAGAATAGGGAATTTACATTAAGAGGAATATAATTAGGAAAACGCGTGTATGGGAAATGTGTGATAGCGTAGGAAAATAAGCAATTGTACAGTAGAGATTAAGAGAACTGAATAAATCTAGAAGTTCATGTTATACGGTTTCACATTTCTTTATCGGCCTGCCCCGAACCTATTCATAAAGTAAGGTGCGGTCCTTTGGTTGTCAGACGCTAGAGGGACGTACCGTTACAATAGTTTAGACGAAGTGTTAAATATATATTAAGTGTTTTGTTTTATTTAAATTGTTCTGCCATAAGCCGTATCACCCAATCCTGTTCCACCACTAAAACAACGTAGGAGATAATTATTTTCCTACAGTATGATTTATTTACACTAGTCACTCGTTTCCGCTCATATGCATATGTTTTGACAGCTGATATCGAACAAATGTTTCAACAAATTTTAGTTCACCCGGAAGACATTATATCAAAAAATATTATGGCGATCAAATCGAGCAGATTCTATTAAAACGTATGCGTTAAAAACCGTCACATATGGAACTGCATCTGCTCCATGCTTAGTCGTTCGCTCTCTTCAGAAACTAGCTGAACTATTTGCAAAAACATCCGATACTTCTACCGAGATCACATCATGTGACCGATTTAGTAATCCAGGCACACCATATTAAATACATGCATGCAGGCACGCAAGCAACGCTTAATGCAGTTCGTCAAAATTATTGGCCGATTGATGGCAAAAATACTACGCGTCATATTATCCGAAGATGCGTTAGATGTTATTGGAAATGGGAAATTGAAATAACTTTTTATTTATATTTGAAATATATATTTATTCTGATTTCTTTAATGACGTGAAAAGAAACGTCTGTATCAAACAGATATCGTATTCAAATTAAATATTTGAACCACGGAAAACAAAAGCAGCTATCTCTACCAAATCGCCACGTACTATCGATGACGTTATATCGATGATTCAATTTTGTTTATAGAAGACTTCGCTCCATTTCAAACACAAATATCCAACACACCCCCTCAAAAATGAATCATCTGTTCTTTAATAAATGAATAAATTCTATTATACTAATTGTAACTCAAACAGAACATTATAAAGACATTTCTTTTCTAGTCATCCTCTGGGAAATTACACATAGCCCAACATTTGTTGCAAGGATTAGGGAAACCTAGGAAAAACCTAATCAAGCCATACTAAATGCTAATTACAATCACATTGATAAACACATGTATATAGTTCCATTAATCCAGGCCCATTCTTTTTCTGAACTCAATAAACTTAGGTGCCGGTAATGGTTTCGTTAGCAAATCTGCTACCTGGTTGTCTGTAGAAATATATTCAAGTTTAATAACATTTTTTTCTACTTGCTCTCTTGAAAAATGATATTTGATATCTATATGTTTCGATTTCTTGTGATTGCTCGGATTGTTTGCTATATTTATACAGCTGTTATTATCTTCATATATCACAATTGGCTTTGACATGTCTATATTAATACTAACTGCTAAGGATTTCAACCATAAAGCTTCTCTTACAGCTTCAAAAAGTGCCATATACTCTGCTTCAGTAGATGAAGCAGCTACTGATGCTTGTCTTCTAGTCGACCAACATATTGTGCATCGTTCAAACAATTTAAATATGTATCCAGTTGTACTTTTCCTGTCATTTTCATCATGACCTCCCCAATCTGAATCAGCGTAACCGCTTATTATATCATTATAATTTCCTCTTATGTAACATAATTTGATATTAATTGAACCTTTGAGATATCTTAATACTCGTTTCAAATTTTGCCACAGATCTCTATTGTTCTTATTTGTATATCTACTTAAAATGTTCACTGCTGTACTTAAATCCGGTCTTGTGCATATCATTATGTACATTAAACA
Organism: Mimumesa dahlbomi; assembly: GCA_917499265.3. Classification (NCBI taxonomy): domain Eukaryota; kingdom Metazoa; phylum Arthropoda; class Insecta; order Hymenoptera; family Crabronidae; genus Mimumesa; species Mimumesa dahlbomi. The sequence continues at coordinate 47,025 of CAKJTC030000316.1, forward strand.
ACCAATCAAATTTCTACATGGTGCTTCACACTTATCATCTGAATTCAAGGCTACATAATCCACTTTACTCGGCAAAGGTGTACTAACTGGATTACATTCAAACATATTAAATTTTTCTAAAACTGTTTTAATATAGGCAGTTTGATCTAAAGTTATTTTATCACCTTTTCTTTCAACTTTTATTCCTAAGAAAAACCTAATATCATTCAAATCTGTCATTTTGAATCTATTCATTAAATACCTTTTAAAATTTATCATTGTTTTCATATTTGCCGTCGCAATTACAAGATCGTCCACATATAGTACAACATATATATTTTCAGATATATTTCCTTTATCTAAAATATAAATACAACGGTCGACTGACGAACTTCGGAAACCCCTTTCTACAAGACACCTTTCAAATACCTGAAACCAACATCTCGCTGCCTGTTTTAAACCATATATGGCTTTATTCAATTTACAGATTTGATTGTTTTTACACATTACTCCTTGAGGAACTTTCATGTAAATTTCCTCTTTTAATTCACCATTTAAGAACGCAGTCTTTACATCCATTTGATGTACCAATAAATTAAATTGATTTGCAAAAGCAATAATAAATCTAAAACTTGCCATTCTTGCAACTGGTGCAAATGTTTCGTTGTAGTCAGTTAAATACTCTTGACTAAAACCACGAGCAACGAGACGTGCCTTGTATTTCGATAGGTTTCCGTTTTCATCGTTCTTAATAGTAAATACCCATTTACAATCGACAATATTTATATTTCTAGGTCTTTCTATTAAAGTCCAAGTTTTATTTATCAACAGAGAATTGATTTCATTAAGAGTCAAAATTTATCCGGCTATATAAACGATCCTATTTACTAATAACTATCAAAAAATTACAATCATTGCGTATCGGTCTCGCAAGGTGACAACATGTAATTGCCTATTAGTATTCCCTGTATTGGGGTTTAAAACGTCTTTCATCCACAATGAGCAATTAATAGTTAGTTTCCCTGAAGAGGGTCTACAATTTAAGACCGAAACGTTGGAACATTTAACTAAAGTAAAGTTGGTTCTCATTGTGGGTGAAAGAGTAAGTAACCGTTTAATTAATTTTTTGATAGTTATTAGTAAATAGGATCGTTTATATAGCCGGATAAATTTTGACTCTTAATGATATTATTTTTTACGATCGTTAAACAATACTTGATCAGAGAATTGATTTCATCATTAATTGCTTGTTCCCATTGAACTTTATCTTCCCTAGTCTTAATCTCGTCAAACGAGTTAGGGATCTTATTCACAAATGATTGTGCACACATGAGAAGATCATATTGTGTCTCACTCTCAGTATATGACATGGGTGGACGTTGTTTAATCCTAGCACTCCTTCTAAGATCAGACTTCTCTTGTCCGTTTTTATTATTATCGAATTGAGATAAAGACCCTTTTAGCATATCTGTTTCTCTTACAGATTTATTAGGTTTGTCACCTAATTTTCTTTCAGTACTTACTTTTTCACTCGACTTCCATACATCTGATTTAACATTATCAGATTTTTCACCAATTTCTACTGATTTTGACTGTATGTCAGATGCATCAGTTTCACCAATTTCTACTGATTTTGACTGTATGTCAGATGCATCAGTTTCATTATTGGTGTTATCATCAACCCTTTCAGGTCTAACTATTGGTCGAGTTTTTAAGTAATTTATTTCATCTGTGATTATATCTCTAACCACACAAAAGTTTTCATGTTCCACATCCCACACTTTATAACCATTCGATTCATAACCCATTAATATTCCTTTCCATGACTTTTCATCAAATTTTGTTTTTCTAATTTTATTATGTACATAAACTGTAGAACCAAAAACCTTTAAATACTTTAATTTAGGCCTTTTTCCGTGCCACAATTCATATGGCGTTTTATTTATTTTTAAAGCTTTAGTCGGTGTAATATTAATTAAATAAGTAGCAGTAAGTACTGCCTCTCCCCAAAATACTTTATCTAAACTAGCAGCACTTATCATTGTGCGTGCCTTTTCTGTTATAGTTCTTACCATACGTTCTGAAACGCCATTCAGTTGTGGGGTTCGTGGAACTGTTAAATGAAAACTAATACCTCTTTTTGTGCAATAGTCTTTCATCTCATTCGATAAATATTCTCTTCCGTTGTCACAATATAAGTTAATAATTTTTGAATTAAAATTTGCCTCACTTTTTGCTACAAAGTTTTGAAAAACAGAAAATACATTTGATTTATAAGTTATCAAATACGTAACACAATAGTGAGTAAACTCATCTACAAACAAAACAAAATAATTTTTATTATTTATAGTAGAAGGAGTGATAGGACCACAAACGTCTGAGTAAATAATAAACAATGGTCGCTTTATATGACTTTTATCTTTGGCCTTTTCAAATGGTAATCTTGCTTGTTTCCCTTTTATACAAGCTTCACATAAATTATTTGTAGGTACAATTTTATCAATACATTCTATATTGTCGACCATTTGTTTTTCTTTTAACTCTAAAAATTTAGCTTTGCTAATATGACCTAAACGTTGATGCCACAGTTCATAATTATTACTTATAGCATTATAAATCTGAGAATTCCTTTTCTTTAACTGTTTTATATTTACTTTGAAATCAATAGCTATTAGATTGTCTAAAGGCTTACCAATCATTACGGTTTTACCTTCTTTACTTATTTTGACCCCTTCCTTATTGAAAATAATGCACATTCCTGCTTGTTGCATTCTATGTACGGACAATAGGTTATACGGAACATCTGGGCTGTAAAGGACGTCTTCCAGGACACCATTAATTCCTTCATTAGTTGTAACACTGATTTTTCCTCTCCGTGTTGCAGTTATAAATGTTCCGTTCTTGGCAACTAAAATCTTTATCGGCGGTTGCAGTATCACATAACTTGAAAATAAATTCTCGTTATTAACTATATGATCAGATGCTCCCGAATCTAATAAAAAAGTTAATTTCTCAGTAATTTGACACTGATGGCCGCCCGCCATAAAAGCGAAACCAGAAGTATTATCTATCGATCTGTCTTGCTCCAAAATTTTGACTGTTGGAACAGTTCTCTTTTTCTCATCGTTATTTTGCTGCAATCTTTTGTAATGAAAACAGTCTATTCTTTTGTGTCCTCTTCTCCCACAGTGATGACATTTCATAGACGATCCCATTTTGTTATTATACGTTGAACCTTTTATTTTATTATATTTCTTGAATTTTCTCTGATACTCAGGATAATTGCGCTTGAAAGATTGTACGTGAAGTACTTTCGTACTCGTACAATCACTTTCTGTTCGTAATTTCACTTCATGATCCAACAGCCTCGTTTTTACAAAAGCTACAGTTAAATTGTCTTCTGATAAGGTTTCTATCGCTGTAATTACTCCATCGTATGATGCAGGGAGAGTTAACAGCAAATGCGACACTTTGTCAGTTTCTTCCAAGTTTGCCCCTGCTGCTGCTAATTCTGTGATTAAATCATCAAAAATTGTAAAATGTTTTACCAACGGAATATCACCCTGTAATTTGAGACCTAATAATTTTTTTCGTAACGCCAGTTGCGTGGCTAGACTTTTCCTTTCGTAGATAACGTCTAAACTTTTTAATATATCCCTCGCTGTGCTTTCTGGTTTTGCAAAACCCAAGAACGAATCCGATAAATATTCTACTATCACACTCTTGGCAATTCTTTCAGCTTTTCTCCATTTAGTATTCGGCTCATTAGGAACAGCATCGTCTATGACTTTAATCACATTTAGTTCATTCAAAATTGCACGTATTCTTAATTTCCAAACACTATATCTTTCACCATCAAAAGGTTTAATATTTCTTTTAGCTTTCAAGCTATTCATTTTCCTTTTATTAACACGTAACACTGAACACTACAATACTCAATTTTCACTTTAAAATACTTTAATTTATAACACGTAATCTGGGCCCATAACCTATTGGAAATGGGAAATTGAAATAACTTTTTATTTATATTTGAAATATATATTTATTCTGATTTCTTTAATGACGTGAAAAGAAACGTCTGTATCAAACAGATATCGTACTCAAATTAAATATTTGAACCACGGAAAACAAAAGCAGCTATCTCTACCAAATCGTCACGTACTATCGATGACGTTATATCGATGATTCAATTTTGTTTATAGAAGACTTCGCTCCATTTCAAACACAAATATCCAACAGATGTTTTAGCGTAAACCCGTCTGATTTACCGGATTATTTAATGGGGAATTTACCTCGTAATCGTTTAACTGTCACTCGACCGTTCGAATATATCGGTATAGATTATTGTGGGCCCTTCTGGATAAAGGAAAAACGATTTAGGAATACCAAAAAAGTAAAGGTATACCTAGTAGTCTTCATCTGTTTCTAACTAAGGCCGTTCATTTAGAGCTTGTAAGCGATCCAACCACGGAAATTTTCCTCGCTAGTTTAAGGCGTTTCTTTGCTAGGAGAGGTTTATGTAAGAATATTCATTCCGACAACGGTACAAATTTCGTGGGCGCAAACAACGAATTAATTGAAATTCAAACCTTTTTACGGTTTAAAGAACACAATAATCTAGTCACGCATAATTTAGCCAATCAAGGTATTAAATGGCATTTTTCACCACCAAGGTCACCTCATTTCGGCGGTTTGTGAGAAGCAGCCGTTAATTCTTTTAAATATCACCTAATTCGTACTGTGGGTGATGCATTGTTCTCTTAGAACAGCTACATACCTATGTAATTGAGATTGAGGCAATATTGAAGTCAGGACGTCCAACTCTCCTGTCCTCAGATCCCAATGACCTTTTAGCCCTTAGTCCCGCTCACTTCCTTATAGACGAGCCATTAATGAGCTTGCTTGAGCAGAATTTTACTGATGTGCCGAATAATAGACTCTCAACGTGGTAACATATCCAGAGAGTGAAGCAGCATTTTTGGTCTAGATGGTACAAGGAGTATTTAAATCAGTTAAATGTTCGTACCAAATGGCGTACATCTAGCACTGATCAGCTCGTTGTAGGAACCTTGGTAGTGGTCAAGGAGGACAATTCACCACCCATGCGCTGGAGGTTGGAACGTATCATCTCCACTCATCCAGGGGAAGATCATGTGATCCGAGTAGTGAGCATACAACAGCCAGTGGAATACTTAAAAGGAGCGCGTGAAACCTTTGCCACCTTCCCGTAGATACGAACGATTCCTAATGTACTTTCTACGGACGTTACATTATCTTTTATATCTTAATACTCTATATATCTTTATATCAATTGTATTTTTTAATTCTGTTACGCGTGCGTTTACCTCCTATATTTTTTGTATTTACCGTACGCGAAGTAGTATTATCCAATAATTCCTTATTCAGAACTACTCTTACTACTATATATATTTTAATTTGTTGAACACTTCCAACTAGTCTCACGACGTCGCCATGACGCCCTTTTTAATACACATACATACATTACCAATCTCCCACAAATAGACTCATGCATTCTCAGACTCGTGACTTGCATCGTCTTCGGTCACGGGGTATTCGCATTCTTGCACGTTCCGTATACAAACAGCCACTCCAAACAATCAACCGAAATCAGTCTAAAAACATGTTACAGGATACAAACACTCTTTCTTCGCATCTTACGCAGTTACTCTTGACACTCAGTCTAAATACTTCTCAATCACATTTCGCAATCACGCAATCGGTCTTTCATATAATATTACTCCTTCAAAAATACAAATACCATAGTCCTTAGCCTAAAGCTATAATCTTCTTTCGCACAGCGAAACTAAAATTCTCTTGGTGAATACAGCTGCAATGTAAAAGATGTCCCAAAGTGCACGCAAGATTTGAATTTGCCGCCATTTTTACAGTAAGTTGTTGACAACTCTGAAAAAAGAATAATTTGACAGCTGAGAGTTTAGCGTTAGTAAAAATGTGGAGCTTAATACGATACAACAACGTGTTTTCATTATTGAACAATATTTCAAAAATAATGAAAGTTTCATCGTTAGCGATGAAGCACATTTTCACCTTGATGGCTTTGTTATTCGCCAAAATTGCCGTGATTGGGGTTCAGAGAACCCATATCTGATTAGTGAACAACAAATGTACTCATAACGTGTCACTGTTTGGTGCGGATTTTGGGCTGGAGGCATCATTGGTCAATACTTTTTTTGAAAATAAGGCTGGTCAAGCACTAACTGTTACTGGTGCTCGATATCGCATAACACAGTTCTTTTTGCCGAAATTGGTTGCTATTGATATGGCCAATATGTAGTTTCAACAAGACGGTGCCACATGTCATACAGGCAGTGAAACAATTCAATTACTGCATGCGATCTTTCTTGGTCGTGTACTCTCTCGTTTCGGTGATCAGTATCGGCCCCCTAATTCGTGTGATTTTTTTTTCATATGGGGTTATTTGGAGCCAAAGGTCTATTTCAACAAACCCACAACCACCCGTGCATTACAAGAGAAAATTAAACGCTGCATTAACGAAATTTATCTACAATTATGCAGAAAAGTGATGCAAAATTTTAATAAAAGAGTACTTACGTGCCAGCAAAGCCGTGGAGGCCATGTGCCCGATATGTTATTCCATAATTAACGCTAACCTACGTACTTTAAGATTCATTAAAAAAATAACAACCTAAAGACTAAAAACTGTGTTTTCTATGCAATTCAAATCTTGCGTGCATTTTGGGACACCCTTTATGAGCACGATCGGGCTACCATTGTACAGTTGCTAACATCTGACAGCTGTGACTTCGAATATTATTTTTCACTGTAATTCTTAGATTAGCCGCATTTAGGCCCGGGGGTGCCACAGTAACTCCCAATGTTGGCCTCAGATACCTGTACTTGCACCACAGATGACGTATAAGTAGACAGGGCATCCAATGGCGTTTTGTGTTTAATATATGTGTGAGGCCTAAAATGGGTGTGATTGTGGCACCCTCTGGTACATTGTTGCCAGATCATGATCATACATTGTCGCTGTGTTAATCTGGAGAATTTTAGCTTCGGACTAGGGAAGCTACCTATAGACTTAAACAAAGCCTATAGCTGTAGAACTGTTTACTTCTTGCCCAAGTATATGTATACACTGCACTGATTTTAATACAATTACTTTATCGAAAACATATGTATATGTTAGGCAGTGCTAAGAACAAAAATTAACTGAAATTTTAACTGTACTTTCGAAAAATATAAACTTAAGACTTTATGCGGGTAGTCTTTACCTTGGCAGTATTTGAACACGACCTCCCGTATTAGGAAACTTCGACGAGCGCCGATATGCCACTAGAGTTATTGAAATCTGTTCAAAATTATGCGTACTTCAATATGCACAGAGGAGAGCACATAATTTTGTTTTGACAGAACTATACAGGGTGTCCCAGCTAACGTGCAGGTCCCTGAACCAGGTAATAGCTCAGGTAATTCTAATATAGGGAAGTGACATTCGTAATGCCGTATCTTAATTTATGGCCGAGTTATTAACGAAAATCGATAGCCAATCAGAGGGCTTCGTTGGGTCCGGCGGCGCGACAGTAGAACGTCTGCACCAGTAGGGTACTGTGCCAGTAGGAACTGTCGCGCCGCTTGGCCCAACGGAGCCCTATGATTCGCTATCGTGTTTCGTTAATAACTCGGTCACGAATTAAGATACGACATTACGAATGGCACTTCCCTATATTAGAATTACCTCAGCTATCACCTGGTTCAGGGACCTACACGTTACCTGGGAGACCCTGTATATATGTCAGATGTTTCACATGCAACCTTTTTAGTCCTTTTAGGATACACTAATCGGGGAAAAAAGATTGAGCGCAATAGAGCGGCCGAAAAATTGATGTGTTTAAACTAATTTTCTGCAAAAGTGGCTGGCTATGGGCAGCCAATATTTTGCACAATTTACGTGCTCGTTATGCCCTATCGTTTCGCCTAGTCCCATTAATTTCCGCAAATTTCACATTGCGATCTTACCTTGCGATTCATACTTTAATCTTAATAATCCGCATTAAATGTATATTCATTAATCATATAAACTCATTGCTTCATGCAATCATATGGTTTGCCTGTGTTTTTCGAGAACATGTTCACTGGCAGCCTATAGTCACTGGTAGCATCTACCTACGCCCGCCCAATTTCAAAGCACAACAGTATGCCTAGTCATAAATTACAAACTATTCTACACGATACAATTCCATCTTATTTTTTGAACGTAGTAAAACCAGTGACTCAATTAATACTCGACTGTACTTTGCAAACAACGAGACCTTTGCCATACACAGGTCCGAATGATTTTGGGATCTCCAGTATTTTAGTCAAAATATACTGTTTGAAGTATACAACAATTTGATTTCTTTTGCATGAACTAATGAAATTTAAATGTTCAATTGCCAGAATAATGAAAATTATTATTAACCTTCTCTTGACTCTAAAATTTGCACAGCATATCTTGCATGTCTACTCTTATGGGTCGCGTATGCGGGCCTAGACGTTCGGTTTATTGTCCTTTTGCCATTTAAATAAATTAATAGGTAACTTTATTTTTAGTCTGGAATGACTTGAAAGGCGAGGCGTTCTGTTCTGGCGCAGCGTGAAATGTTACTAAATGATCGTTTGAAGGACTAATCGTCAGATATACAAACGTTAAGTTTTAATGCATGAAACCTTTTTCACAAGCAAAAATTATTACAGAGACTTAATGACGGGGCTTAATAACAAAATACTCTACATTTTTATGTATTTCAGTCTGCGTTGTGAATGGCAATTTGATACTAATGCATAGAAGGACAGAAATGCAGTGTCTAATCGCTTTGATAGAGAAAGAAATAGGTGCATCAGTAGCTAAGTAAATGAATAATAAAAATTAATCTGATTTATGCAGCACGGGGTTGCAGTTGGATCTTGTTTTTAATGGATTCATTCCAGTGTCGTCATCAAAGGAGAGTGAAAAAATAATTTTTCGACATAAAACTACGAAGGGTCACATACAGTTGCTCCATCGTGAAACTAACAGTCCAGTTTCCTTAAAGACATGTATAACGAAATAATAGTTCTGTTTCAGAGCCACTTGTGTGATCGATTTTCTCTCCACAATTTAAGTTTTTAAACGTCTTTTAAAATTACTTATGGCTCGTTAGTTTGTCGTACCGTAAAGCCAACCAGAAATCTGGTAATCCTCACGGTAATACTTGTCACGTTTGAGAGCTGAAAATATATAGTAATAATTTGTTTAAATTTTCGTGAGAAATATTAATTGAAATGAGCACCACTGTCGCAGCGTACGATCTCTCGTCTCCTCTCACTCTTTCTGTCACTGCAATCAATGTTTTCCTTGTTTATCAGATGTTCGCCGTGGTCAGATAGCTGATTCTCGGTTTTTCTTGCTACCTTGGGCTCCCCACCACCCCGTTCTTCAGTAGCGATAAAGCGCTTTCCGAATCGTGTCCCACCTGTCGCCTTAATTTCATACAATTAGTATGCGTTTGTAATTTTTGCGCTCGAGTTGCACGGCGCGCGATGTGCTATTGGTAGCACTAGCTTGGATATTTTTCATATTTTCCACGCCAAACTGTTCAAAGAAAACTACCACCGGCTCTGGTATCTTTAAACTATTGTTTCGCAATCCGCTGGTTTCGGCATCCACGAGATTTTCCGTCACACATGAATTTTCTTCTGCGAGTTTTGTGCCGCGCGTGTGTCGCGTTCCGGTAACGCGAAAATCATGAAAATCATACAAATTTGCCTCCAATCAAAGATATTCCGTGTGAAATCTTCGATAAATGTGAAGTTCTTGCAAGGATGAACAGCATAAAATGATCGTTGAAGAAGACAGAGTGAATTTTTCGTTGAAAACCTTCGTCGGATTTATAGCATGGTGATGAATTGATAAAGTTTTGAGAAAAAGTGTATTGTAGGTGATAAGTGAATTCGTCGTGAATTCGTCTTACAGTTAGTGACGTGATGTCTCTTCAAACCTCGATGTTCGTACTGTCCGTGGAATAGTAGCATTGGGTACAAATTGTTCGGATTCTAATGCCGAAATTCGATCGTAGCAACGAATTCCGTCTTATTTCTTGACACAACTGCTTGACAGTGAGACAAAGGATTCCGACTAGGAATGTGTAAAAACTTGTGTAATGTATGAATACGAAACGGTAAACGAGTAGGTAAAATTTGCATTAAAAACCTATGATATCGTCGAAGCGAAATTTAAATCATTTCTTACGTTTATCGGCAGTAGTTTCAAAGATTTCTTTCTGCTTTAATAGAGTGAACTTTGCATTGCCTTGAGCAAGCTTATCGATAATATGTACGGCCGTGAAAATATTACGCTTCGGTAGCCCGATCTTGCAAGAGTCTGCAGAGTTTTTTGTCGCGAATTTTAGTTTCCAACAAAACGTTTGAAATAATCAATGTTTTCCTGATAAGTTTCGTTCGGACAAATAATTACGAAACCGGTCATTTGCACGGTGGATTTTTAATTGGCGTATTATTCTAGTTTCTCCTAAAAAACGTAATTACAAGATATATTCGTCAATTGACATTGACGTAACCAAAGATAAACCACAGTTAATGACTTTGCACTTTAAATGTGTACAGTGAGGTACGGTGTAAAATTATACGTATGTACACTGTACTATGTTCACAGTATGTACCAATGAAAACTACCGCATACATAGCAAATAGAAATAAATGTGTAAAACATAAAGTAAATTATATAACCATTACTATTAAACTAATTTTCTAATTATACATTGCGTTGACTTTACGGTGCTTTCTATATCAACAAAACTATGAGTTATTATTAATTGATGTAATAAGTTATCTAATAAGATCGAAGAAAGCAGAAAATGGCCATTGGGAACGTGTAAGGTCAGAATTCTATTTTTTTTTAACAGATCGACCATAAAAAATTGAATAGTATCGCCATTGTTCGTTTAATCAAATGTTTTGCGTTTACATTAAATTGATCAGATTTTCACTGTTTGTTACAAATTATGGCAACTATGGCAGCTTTCCGCGGCGGTGAAATTCTTCGACCACGTGCTGTCCCGAATCGCTCTCTGCAGTAAACAGAACTAAAAAAATAATAGGAAGCGAGGGACAAGTCAGACGGGAGACAACGAAGGGAAACTTGTTTTCGCGATCGATACCTCTTGATTCTAGAGTCTAAAACGTCGCGTTTCGTGTTTCATGATCCGCATAACATCCTGAAGCATGACCAGACTTTGACCAATCTGCGTTCCAGGTTCTTCCGATCGAGTTTTGTTTTTCATGCGAGTCAACGCTTTTCGGTCGAGATATGTTCCGTTGTTTAAAAAAAATTTGTGTAATTTCAATTTCGAAGAAAATATAAATTTCAGTTAAATACGAGTACCGATGGACTTTTTTTTAACAAAGTGAATGATAATAAATAACAAAATTAATGCAGCACAACATTCTAACATACTATTCAAAAGAAGTTTTGCTAATACATACGAATGTATACGCGTTTATTTCTAACGTACAAAGTACAAGTCCAGCTGCAATACTGTTTCAGTGAATTTAATCTCATTACAATATTGATGGATTAACTTGTCGCGGAACAACATTCCAAACATAAGCATGATAGGGTTACCAAAGGAATTAAACTCTTATTGAAAATGTTAAAATATACCCCGTGTCTGCTGCAACGGTGTGTTTCTAATATCTTCAATTTGTTAGAATCTATTTTGCATAAACAGTTATTGTATCAATAACGAACTTGTATAGACGTCGGGCGAATTATTTAATTTCCGAAGTGGTATGTATTAATTAAACACCATGGCTCGAAATATATTAGTTTCTGATCGTTCCTAATTAACAACTTCATTTAGCAAAGTAATTACCGGCGTATAAACGAAGGAACTTGTATTACTTCTTAAAAAAGCCATTAAATTTCTGTAAGAATTGTACCCAGAAATGTCAGGGCTATGTTCTATATCTGATTTTAGAATCAGTTTTAACATATACGAATAAAAGTGATCGATCCCTATCTAAAGTAAGTCATTGTTGCTGAGTAGTTATGATCGAGGGAATTCGGTCGGTTCATGCTGGAAGCTTGCTGTTCTCAGGTCTGATAAGAACCCTCGACGATGAGTTTACTTCAATCTGATTGCTATGATTGCCATGATTGGCCATGAAGCTACGGCGCGGTGTCTCAATGGTAAATATTTGCCGAAGACACGGCTGACTGCCTTGTGAATGCAATATACGATAGTGACGTAGAGACTGTTTTACTCGAGTACCGTTCCTGACGGGGGTTTCTTATCTTGTGTAATTCCTGTCTTCCGTGAAACAATTTCTTTCGAAATAGTTCTCCGCGATCAGTAAATTCCAGGTTATTATTTCATCTGGCTCGGATAGAATCGACGATCCATTGTGTGTAGATTTAACTAAGGAAATAAGAATTCAGTTTGTGGACGCACTAAACAACAGTTGCCTACTTTTATGAATTTGACCAAGAATATTATGATATTTTCTTAATATCACCAAACTTTCTCTAAGAACAGAATGAAAATTGGAGCTAGTTAAAACGTTCAAGAGCGTTCAAAGTTCTAGCAATTAAGCTGAGAAAATATTTGGTATTTTTTATTTCTATCTTTTTCTATCTCTAGAATGCAAGCATAAGCCTGTGACGTAATCAAGGTATGTATTTTGTCTCTATAGTATAGGAAGAGCGCTGGCGATAGTTTTTTGCTTAATTCTTTTGGAAGCATTCGCATAGTGGAACGTTAGAACTTTTGTACATACATACGCGCATGTGGATGAATTATTTCGAAAAGTACATAAATTAATAAAAAAAAATGTTCACTCTAAATTTATATGGAAACATAAATCTAGTTGACAATTACAAATTCGATTAAATTCGCAGTATAACATCTTATGTTTTACAATTGAGACTAAAAGGTGTTTATAGTACTTTAATCGAATTACGTCCTGTTGAAAAAATTCTAAAATTCGATAAACCCTACAAATGCACAAGAGAATTATCTTCGATACATGTATGCATACGTATAACTTATGTATACACGGACTTTTCCTTGAGTTATTTGAAAATTACACATACGTGCACATAATCTTCATACCTACAACAAATAAGCGTATGTCTACATATTTTAATATGTACAGTATACGCAGATCGAATCGCGTCCAGGAACTCGTGTGACTGATTTATCTCTCTCTGCTTATAATTTTAATAAATGATTGAAATTCAACTTTTTACATCTGCAGCATGAAGTACTTTGTTTTAAAAGCCGTCCGTAAAGTTGGCCGAATATAAAAGTTCAGTTTCGTATCATCATAAATGTCAGTCAATTACGAATTATTAGTGTTTGATTTGATTATCTTTATTCAACATCTATAAATAAAGGTTTATGTGATGGTGCGCAAATAAGTAAATGGCAAACAGTATACGTATGTATACGATTTTGAGAAATTGAAAACAGAGCAATCGATGAAAATCATTTATGTCGTTCTGTCATGTAAGTAAAGAATTGACGGACGCAAGTTTTTAAGATTTTAGTAGAAATCTGTACAAATTTAGCATATTAGATAATTCTCGACACAAGTTGGTTATTACCGGCTTGTTCTCTAACAGATGGCGAGGATGATGACGGTAAAACAATATTACATGACAGGTCGGCATACTATATGAAATTATGCCAATTGCAATTCTTCCCCTGCACATTTTTTATCTATCGTCGCAAATTCATTGTGTATATGTTCGAAATATGTATAATACATATATATTGCGATAGAAGACATATCAATAGTTGACGGACTCTCGGAAATTCGTTGCATTATGTATTGTCTCTAACAAAATTTAACAGTCGAAAAGAGTGTTTAAGTAAATAATACATTCTTAAGTTGTGGAGGAAGCCTGCGAAGTCTTTGGACCATATTACACGAACTCAAGTACATTTCAATAAAATAATATTAGTTGCAGATAACAATATCGTGGTCTTAGCAATCCATGTGTACATTAACAGATCTGTTTGAATGATAAGCGTACATCGAAGCAAGCATGTTTCCCAATTGTGTTTTAACATTTGTCATCCTGGAATTGGTAAGAAATTATTTTGTCTGTATAGCTTCGATACTAACTGTGTTTGCTTGCGTGGAATTTTAGTCAACAGTTACTGGTTACTTTATACTGTTATTACAATAGTTAAATAAAATTCATGATATTTTTGATAATCAATGTATAATGTTTGTATCTTTATTTTAGAATACATACTATTTCTCCCAGTATCAGATTTTTACTTGCATGATGGATAAAAAATGTTCACTTTATATTAAGGAAAGAAAAAAATGATAACACTTGTGCAAATAGAAAAGTAGATTTTACGCAGCGATCGGTGATGGGCAACATTCAGCCGATAGAAATAACGCAATACGATTTAGAACCATGCTGATATACCGATATAAATTCATATATTACTCCATCGTCTTTAAACCTTTCTATCGATGTATCTCTCATTCGTTACCAGGTAACGAGTCGCGTAATTTAGGTATTAATTAAAATATTACAATTACTTTAGTTGCAGTGAAAAATTTACGAGACTTAAAACTATTTCAGAATGTTAGGTATTTTATCATCAGAAGTTAGTGGTGTATAAGTATAAATGATGTATGATTAAGAAACTGCATTAGTAGTAAATCGAAGTCACGTGTTTTCACGCGATAATAAATAATTATATATTGACCGGCGTAAATTAAGTTTTGGAGTGGCAGAAATTTTTAGATAATCGGCTGACGTAGTTAAACTTTCCTTATGTGTAAATGGAAGCTCTTACGATCTTAACGATACTGATTGCAGATCAATTTTATCGTAAATTTCACGTCTCTAGTAACGGTAAGCGTATATGTATAGAAAGGAAAATACATGATTGGACATGAGAGTTCCGATATAGCAAGTGATTTATGTCGTAACGATAAGCAAGTGTTATCGATATAATAACGTATGTGACACACTTAATCGCTTTTCTGTTACCACAAATGACATTACTGGGTACTAAGAAAACTAACGAATATTCGCAAAAAGTTTATTCTTCGATTGAACAGGCATTCGCAACTAATCGCTTAACAGATAAATTGAATTACATGTAAATGTTGGGGAATCGTTTCACTTATTCGTTTTCTGCGAAAACTCATTAAGATGCGGTATACTCAACGTAATTTCTCTGGATTGGACTTTTAATGGCAAACAGGTTTAATACAGTCACGAAAATCAGATTGCGCGAATGTACTGACAGGTTTACAGAATGAACACACTGGGGAAACGCGAATCAAATAACAAACAGGGTGCAATGCACACATTTTTTAACTGAAACAGGGTCAGTTGACAGTTCAGCGTGATTATACGATGGAATGTACAATTTGAAAAAGGAATTAATGGAGGCATACTTTGCGTACAGGTTTTCCGTGACAATTCGGGAGTGTGTTTTTACAACGTACCTACGTGGGCATTTGCTTTACTTGAAACAGCCAATAATAGTGCATATTAATAAAAAGCTTCAAGTCTGATTTACATACGATAGACTTCAGAGGAATGTCGTAGCAGATCAACAGAAGAGAATTACGATTTATGCAGTACATATGATTTTCTTGATATTCATAACTGCACAATGTAAACATGTGGTTCAATTGCCAAATACGATTAACTATGTGGATATACAGTTTTCCTCTAAGCAATAAGTAATACATACATGCTTATATGTATGAATGAGATCATTCAGCACTGTCTCTCCTTATAGATGATACAACGGTACGAACGTATATGAAGTCTTCGATTAATTCGCATCAACTAATAGCATATTCGTCTATCAAATTATAAAAATACACAAGTACATCGAGCGTCACGTGAGAGTACATACTATGTACATCTGATCTCAATATAGTAACATCGACTAAATAGAATCTCCATTTACATTTTCATGTGATACATCTATTTTATAAGTGATTCCGCGATGAAACGTGAAAAGACGTGGTTGTGCAGTCTGTGAGCTTTGAATATCTTTGTGCAATCATGACGTTGAAGAAAGAAGGAAAGAAGACGGTAAAGAAGTCAGGCAAAACGGGAGAAAGTGTTTCCAGCAATAAAGAAGAGACGTTAGAAAAGAAGACAAGCAAGTCGAGGAAAGAATCAGGTACATTAACTATCGTTTAATTAGAACATGTATTTCGAGATGCATTAGAATTTCGATTATTCGATTTAGTACCACTCGAACAAATTTTTATTGCAATTTCTTTGGATATTAAAAGAGATAGTATTGAAAAGTGTTACAGATGAAATAGGGTTACTGCGTGTAAATAGTGAAATTACACGGTGTCATTGATAAAAGAATTGGCCTTTATGATCTAACATTTTTTAACATTAGATCGACCAAGGCAGTCAGTATGACTGGTTCCGAAATTCTTATAAGAACCGCTTAAATTTAAAGCATTGCGATTTCCAAAATTCTTTATAACCATATTTCTATATGTAAATAATTAAACTGATCAATTTACTACCTCTCTTTATTTCTTTCTTTCAAACATATTTATCCAATGTTTTTGAATTTATCTAAGTAATCCTCGGTCGTTCTAGTGTTAAAAGAATGAAGTATATGCGTGCAACTTTTTGATTATTTAAGATGAATGTTTATGAGTTATGACACTATTGTTTGGATAGTGTAACATAATGACCTCAATTCTATCGTGCCAATAAGCCAGGGCTATTACGTATCTACATGGTATACAAATATAAATGTGTCATTTTATCAGTCGTCGTTCATTGAACAATAAAGTTGGAGACGAAGATGTCGTCTTTTATAAGATTACTAGTTGGTCTAATTATAGATAACATTAAACATTTAAAAGGTTAGATCAACAGCTATTGCATACGTAATAAACAGAAGGGAAAAAGACTTTTTTTTATTCTAAAAAATGTTGCAAGCCGGGATTCTCTAAGTCTGCAAAAGATGTTTTCGTTTTGCATCTCTTTACCATAATTTCTGTGATAGTGGTACAACCGTACTGAATAGGTCTAATATAACTATTCCTCTATAACAAAAATTTATCATAAGAACCGTATTCATGGAAAACTTGATCAGATGAGCTCTTTCTCATAATAAACTTTTTGCTGTAATTAGTAGGATAGTTGATTGTTTTTGAAAATCGATTAATGCACCTGGCTAAGTAATTCGGCAATCATACAAAGATCAACCGAGAGTTATTGTAAAATAACCCTGGTGCGTTCCACGTCAAGTGATCAGGCTTTTTGCAGTCATGACACAGATTTTGATAAAATTTTAATATGTTGTAGGTAACGTTGAGAAAAAAAACAGATTTGAAGGAATTTTCAAAACAACAAATATTTTTTAAGTTACGAGCAGTCAAAGTTTTGTGCATGGGTTTTTTAAAAAATTTATAACTCTCAAACCAAAATAGATACAGAAATTAGCGAAATACCAGATTATTCGGAAAGCCTCAATGTTTTAGAAAAAAAAATATAAATTTAATGTAACTTGTTTTTAAATTGTGGAAAAAATGTTTTTAATTTTTGAATCTAAACCGTGTTACGGTTCGGCCCGGATCGCGGGCGAAAAACCGAACGCCACGGTACATAGAAATTCCTAACTTGAAAGCTATTCATTATTCCAACATACCGCTGGAATATGTCTGTAGAGGACATTATGATGTTGCTATAAAAAAATCACCAAAAAATTGCGAGGTATACTTTTGAAGATATTGAAGCGCAAATGCAGGACATTGATCAACGCTTTGGTCTCACTACCGGCAGCTATCTGCGTCGCGCTAAGGGTGACGCCGCGCGCCAAATACCGGCACCGCGCTACATAAAAATTCATAGCTCGAAAAGTATTCTTTGGCCCCAAATGCGGCTGGAAGTTATGGTTAGAGGACATTTCGACAATGATGAAAAAAAAATTTCAAAAAATGTTTGAAGATACATATTGGACGATATTTAAGATTCAAAAATTAAAAATATTTTTTCAACAATTTAAAAACAAGTTACATTAAATTTATATTTTTTTTTATAAAACTTTGAGGCTTTCCGAATAATCTAGTATTTCGCTAATTTCTGTATCTATTTTGGTTTGAGAGTTATAAATTTGTTTAAAAACCCATGCACAAAACTTTGACTAGTCGTAACTTAAAAAATATTTATTGTTTTGAACATTCCTTCAAATGGGTTTTTTTCTCAACGTTACCTACAACGTATTAAAATTTTATCAAAATCTGTGACATGACTGCAAAAACCCTGATCACTTGACGTGAAACGCACCCCCTGAAAACATAAAAATTCGAGTACAACTCATGTAACATAAATCGATGAAAGTAATCAAAGTGGGAAACCAACCAAGGACTTGTAACAATTAGCTAAAACAGACGGCGCTAAATTGGGCCTATTATAGATGTGGCTAGCTGGTTCACATACTCGATAAACCTATGTACATAGCACTTTTTTCTAAAGCCAGTGCCACACGACTGATGTGCTTGGAAAGTATGCCAATGCCGATGTCCCTACATGGTCAGTAGCGAGTGAGTCAGTGCCACCTATATGAATGGCGTAATTGCCCAATATTTGACACAATTGTACACTTTGCCAGTTCTATAGGTGGGTTTAGAAGTCCGAACATTCATCATTGTATATTACTTCCGCGGAAAATGAAACTGTGCTTGTAATGTATAGTCAAGGCACGAGAGCTTCTTTCGCGCTTTGACGGCATATTGTGGGCTCAAAACTCAGATTCATTTTCCGAGGCAGCACCATGTTCGATGCATTGTCACTGAGGCGAGCGCGGCATGAAAGAAAGGATACTGATATAAAGGATAATGATATGCAGGCCAAAGTGTGAGTACTTGTCAAGTACGCCAGTCGTGTGCGATTTAACATAAGTACACGCACAACTGCATGCGTGGTGGATCAACATTGTTGTATTTGCGGTAACATGGGGTTTATTTTAGAAAACGAGAGAAGTAGTTTTGACGAGATTGACAGAGAACCGTTATTACGGAAGAAATGAAATAATCCGTTCCGAGTCACTAAATTGTAGACAAACGTTGTGATAATTAATATTTTCGTTGAAATAAATAACTTTATAACTTGATACTGAAAATGAAAGATCGCTGACAAGTGATGCTCCTTTAGAATAATAAATAGCATTTTCGAATTCTGCATATACAAAATGTTTTATGTTTAATCATAAACATTTGGCTCGTGATGAATAATAAAGCACGTCGTGTCTGCATGGTTCACAGTTTCTCAAGCTCTCTGACATTTTCAATACTATCGGCAGGCGAAATCTACCGATTTTCCATCCCTTCAAAAAATCTATGTCAGATTCAGGAATTATTGTGGACCTAAGTTTCGTCTAATATATGTACATGTATGTGTACCGTATACGACCACGAGTACGAGTGCAAGTAATTGTTCATATTGTTAAACCCAGAGAAGTCGAAACGGGAATCCGCAACTTCAGATCGCAGTGTGAAAGATGGAACGGGGGTTCGAAAGATGTCGACGGAAGCCGAAAAAGGGTATCGTGAAACGGAAGCTAGTGGCAAACTGGAAAGGCGGGTATCGTTCCGTCAAAAGCTAGGGTCCCTGATAAGAGGTGGCAGCGAATTACCGGCAGTGATAAATCGCAGTCTGCTACCTCTCAGACGCAGTATGAGCTTCAACAAAGATTTGAACCGTCTGAAGGAACCTTTTACAGCGTCGAAGCCGTACAGAACGAGTAGTGCGCAATGGTATAACAGTTTGAGTTCTTTGGCCGAGGACGAACCAAATGTCGCTGCTGATCAAGACGTCAGTCCCAGAAGTCAGGTCACAAGGACCCTAAGTCTACTCGACAAGAATCTTGTAAGTAATGATTTCGTCTTCGTTTAATTTCTTAAGTGTGAAATTATCATTACACTTCTGTGTGGTCCCAAACTCTCTGCATTCTACCATTCCTCTAATGATAGGAATTATACATACATATTGTATGTATATACAGGATATAACAAACATTCGGGGACACTTTTTCAGTATCGATAGTACGCACCAAAAGATGAAAAAAAAGTCTCTAAAGTTTTGTCTAAAAACCACCCCCTATCGAGATACAACCCCTTTTGTAAAAAGGTTTAAAAAAATCATATCTCCGAAATGGTATGTCGTAGAGGGCCGATTTTGATTTTAATATTGCCAGGAGAGAATAAAGTTTACGAAAAAAATATCACTATCTACGGAAAGGAAGTCTTAGTGAGTGCCCTTAAGGGACAACATCTGTTTGAACAAAAAATTTGTTCCATTTTTTTTATTGGCTTAAGCGGCTATCCTAGTGTGAAAATTTTTTTAAATCGTTTTTTTTTCATTTTTCGATAGTTCATTATGTCTAGAACGACATCCTACAGTTTTTAAGTTTTATCTAAAATAGTTTTGAAATGGCAGCTCTCGAAGCGCCGTTGTTCGGAGGACAAAAATTCTGTAGCGACGCATTTTCAAAAAGAAAAAGTTTCTCACGCTCATCGATGATTGGGGGAGGCATGTTTAGTCTAGGCACTGACTGTCGCCAACCAGGGCTTAGGCGGAAAAAGTAAAAGGTACGGTGAAATTGACCATTGCCATCATCTATTGATGAGCTTCATCTATTGATGAAGCTTATTAGCTTCAGAAATACTCGGTCTGGCTATCACCAGGCATCAAGGTAATGTAGATGCTATGTACAACGCAATTTTGGTTCCATATTTTCACTTGAGTTCAACGGACAAAAATCCGATGCACGAGAACTGACCGGCTGGCGCGGAGAGCTGGTGTAAATACCGTCACGCGCTGGCCGAAGCACTAGATATGGCAAAGTTTCAACATGATTATTTTGCGCTAGATTCACAAATTCAAGAAGTTTTAAAGCCAGTGTATACGGATCTGAGACGACGAGAATTATTGGACAGTTGCAAAGGAAGCAACACCCAGAACAACAATGAAAGCTTGTTTTGGCACTTCGCTCCAACGCACCTTCACAGCGGTGTGAAAACTATGCAACCGTGACATTTTTTTGCAGTAAATATATTTAATGATGGTTTTAAAGCCATCTTAAGAATCATGCAAGTTATGGGAGTAATCATTGGCTCTGGGGCCAAAGAATATGCCGAAAATCGCGATGAGAGCAGAATCCGGCTAGCCGAGAAACGCTATGAAGAGAGTTCAAAAGAGGCTCGGACAGCTAGGAGGATAGCTGCTACAGCCCAGCAGGCACTTTTCGAAGAAGAAGAAGGTTCCTTATACGGGCCTGGGATAGCAGATTAATTTTAAGTATGAAAATAGTTGCGTTATAAGAAAAAAATCTATAGTTAAAACTTTAAACGTGCTTTCCTCAGAACGACATTTCTCAAATTTGCTGACACTCTAACTCGAATGCATATCATAGAATCATCTTGAAATTTTTTGAGCATATTCAGTACATGTTTTGCTATACAATGAACCTCCAGTCTTTAATTAGAACAAAAATTGTCAATTTGCCATGCAAAAAACGGCCAATTTTTCGGGCAAAACTCAACATTTTTTTTTCAATACTTCGCCATTTTGTTAAATTTTAATATTTTTTCAAACCCGAGGTTCATTGTAGGGGAAATATCTTCTAGTTTAACAGGCATTTTGTATTTTTTTATTTCAGGCACTCTGAAGGCGCCAATCGTGTCAGCAGTTCAGCAACTTTGTTTTTTGACCCCAGGCAGATTGTGCCTAAGTCTGCCAAATTTAAATATGATTACTTTAAAAAATTCGTGTAATAAGTCAACATATACAAGAATATATCCTCCAAGTTTGAACAACTTTGATGTAATAGTTTTTGTTTTATAAATTCTAGAAAATCGCCTATTTTTCGCATATCACACTAGGATAGCCCCTTAAGTGATGTATAAACATGTCAACAATAATATGCAAGAAGAATTGTTCATGGGTAATATTTTAAAATAACTTTTTAAGGTCATTTATTGAAGCGCCGCTGGGCGCTCTGAAGCGTAGAGAATGCGGCGAACTTACGCATAGCTTATTTTTGAATTCCAAAGCATACTGACACGATTCCGTTTATTACCTACGCCTGATATGATTAGAAAGGCAGGTATTTGTGTCTAATTGACGTTAAACATACAAATTTTATATATGGTGCCAGTTTAGATAATCAATCCGTGCCTCAAACACGTGGTTCGTCGAATGGTTCGAGACTGTTTTGCGGCAGTACATATTGATCTTTTTTACTTGAATAGACTTTCTTCGTTACGTCTGAGTGTTTTTGCTCTCCTATCCTAATATATCCAGTTCATTCTCTCAATAGATTTGGATACTCACAAGGGGAGGCTACGAGTGCGATCAGCGCTTTTTGGATAAAATTGGTATCAAATGGTAGGGGGTGACGTGCATAAACACCCTGTAAAATATTACCGGTATATGGCCGGCCATTTTTATAAAAAATTGACTTAAAGTTGAAAACCTGATGTAAACGGATCGAGCTCAATTTTTTTCTGGCCATAGGGCTTGCTGTAAGGAAGAAAAAATTCTTATGAAATTTTGTTCCAACTGCTATAGTTTAGCTACAAATAATATTTTTATTTTAACTACGTTGGAAAAGGGATCAAGACCCTAGATTTTCAACCGATTCTCAACTACCACAGTGGCTGTGGGCGTTAAGCGGCAGTTCGACCGCTGCGGAAGCTTCGTGTTACCTGTTCGAATCCATGCTGGAATTTTTTTTATTTTCACTTTTTTCTTCAAATTATGTCATTTTTTATATATTATGCAGAAAGAGGCCCACCACCACCCCTGTCAAAAGACGGTCCTCTATCGGCGAATATTATTGTTCATCACAACCTGTTACATAATTTTCCATAATTCTATCTTCTTGTTAATAATGTTGTCAACCTCGACGCATACCATGCATAAGTTATCATCATCCGGAATATTGGGGCGGATAACTGATCATGAATAAGCGCGTGGATTTTGATTACATCATTCCTATCAGTATTCTCTCTGTCTTCTACTATTAACGTTGGAGCGTTTTGTAAACGGGAAATGAAACTTTTGATTTGACGAAAAAAAATATACATCACATGGTTGGCATATCGCTGTGCATTTCGGCGGATCTACTTTTAAAGTGCAAGTAGAACTATTACTTGCATCATAAAATCTCTCGTCATATAATAACGGATTGGTTTGTCCGCCCCAAGAGTTCACAATGAATAAAAACTTATTCTGCATTACATAAGGTTTGACAATATTATCGACGAAAGCTTCATAGGTATGTCCCTGAAGTTTACCCGATTTCGTACATCTTATGTATACGTTCTTATATTCATTCATTTGCTCTTCCAGTGCTTGGACTATCCTTGGTCCAAAATTGTCTTTTGACGGGGGTGGTGGTGGGCCTCTTTCTGCATAATATATAAAAAATGACATAATTTGAAGAAAAAAGTGAAAATAAAAAAAAATCCAGCATGGATTCGAACAGGTAACACGAAGCTTCCGCAGCGGTCGAACTGCCGCTTAACGCCCACAGCCACTGTAGTAGTTGAGAATCGGTTGAAAATCTAGGGTCTTGATCCCTTTTCCAACGTAGTTAAAATAAAAATATTATTTGTAGCTAAACTATTGCAGTTGGAACAAAATTTCATAAAAATTTGTTCTTCCTTACAGCAAGCTCTATGGCCAGAAAAAAATTGAGCTCGATCCGTTTACATCAGGTTTTCAACTTTAAGTCAATTTTTTATAAAAATGGCCGGCCATATACCGGTAATATTTTACAGGGTGTTTATGCACGTCACCCCCTACCATTTGATACCAATTTTATCCAAAAAGCGCTGATCGCACTCGTAGCCTCCCCTTGTCAGCCTAATCATGATAAGAAATACCGAATTATCGAGTGACTCTCTGTTTAGAATTAGTCACATGTGTTCGGGGCTTCCTTGAACAGTTACTTTAATTTCCAAAAGTTTATGATCCGGACGTGACCTACAGGTATTTTTGAGGATCACTGATATATTTTGTATCATTATAACATACGTAGTAAAGTAGTAATTTCATGGAGAGCTAAGAATTTGTAATTTTATTCATTTATGATCTCTACACAGTATTAGGACTTTCTCCGTCATTACAAATTCTTTCTCTCCAACTTCAATTACAAATTGACGTACCATAAACTCCACCGTACCGAGGGCTAACGCGACTTTCGGAAAAACATTCGGATTAACCGTCCGTTAACCGCGGTCAACACACCACCGTTGACCATACCTGTGATTTTGGGGCCTGTGGGCCATACCTCAGTACGTAGGTTACGCCCTTAATTTTAAGTGTTTCTAATTGGCTGCATTTTTCAATCTTTTCCGGAAAGTAAGTCCTCTCACGGTAACGTTGGAGGGAATTGCAACGACCCAACGTGACCTTAGAGGGAAACCGAGGGTTTAAAAAGACACCACTTCACACAAAATAATCAAAAATTCTGTAAAGGCCAAGTCAAGTTCAGTTGAGTCAGCCAGTTTAGAGTTGAAATATATTGTATTTCCAGGGTGACTTACGTGCTAATTTTATATTTCAATATGAGTGATAAAGTGTATAGTGGCCGGAAAGGCTCGAAATATAGTTTAGAGAAAAGCAAGAGGAGTAAAATATCGAACAGCAAACCGCCGAATCGACACTTTTTTGGAAACAGACTCAGAATACGCAAGCACGTTCGCAAAGAAGCTGAAATCGGCTGAATCTCAGTATGATCGAGAAGTGAATGAAAATTATGGTTACCGACTCATTGAATTTATGTCCGTTTTTACGGCTCTTTCACAAATTGTTGTGTGCAAGCATTGGAACAGTGAGGTGCGATTTATCGAAGCAAGTAAACGAGGACTCGGTTTTAAAATTATCGTGTCTTGTGCAAACTGTGGTGACTTTCCTGTTAACAGTTGCCCATTAATAAATGACCATGCTTACGAAGTAAATACGCGTATGACATTAGCTTTGCGTTATTTAGGAATCGGGCTTAATGGCATGCGTAAACTTTGTGCCTTTCTAGAATTACCGCGACCAGTGTTTCAAAGTACATATGCTGCGATCATAAAAAATATAGCAACTGCCACTGAGTCTGCACGAAATCTTCCGATGAAAAGAGCAGCTGAAGAAGAAAAACGCCATTCTATTGTGCACGGTCAAAACGATGGACTTATTGTATCTGGAGATAGTTCTTGGCGCAAAAGTGGATTTTCTTCTCTCTTTGGCATAGTGTCCCTCATCGGTTGGTTTACAGGAAAAGGTTTGGATGTTTCCGTAAAATCGATGTACTGTAAGGCGTGTGAGTTTTGGATTCAAAAAGAGGCACGGGTGAGTACGAAGAATGGGCCGAAGCCAATAAATCAAAGTGTCAAGTTAATCATGAAGGCTCATCAGAGAAAATGGAAGTAGATGGTGCGGTCGAAGTGTTTCAGCACTCCGAAACTTTTCATAGGAACAAATATAGTTGTTATATCGGCGATGCGGACAGCAAGACCTACAAAGGTATTATAGATGCCAAGCCCTACGGTGAATTCACTGTAGTAAAAAAAGAATGCATAGATCATGTGCAGATGAGAATGAGAAGTCGTCTGAGAAATTTGAAAAAAAAACGAAAGGTCTCAGCGGCCGAGGAAAGTTAACAGGCAAATTGATCGATAGTCTTTCATTTTACTACCGCGTTGCTAGTAGAAGGAATCCCGATTCAGTAGGAAAGATACGAAATGACATCTGGGCCACGCTTTCGCATAAGCTGTCCACCGATGAAAAGCCGCAGCACGATCAATGTCCAACTGGAACTGATTCGTGGTGTACTTGGCAAAGAGCAGAGGCCTCCAATACTCTCTCCGTTTACAGTCACGAAGATGCAATGCATATCGAGGTTTACAATGCAATTAAACCGATATACAAAGATCTTAGCACTAATGAATTACTTTCTCGTTGCCTTGAAGGATTTACATAGAATTCAAACGAATCATTTAATAAAGCTGTCTGGGCGATCGCACCAAAGTGCTTTCATAGTGGCAAAACCATTGTTGAAATTGCTACTGGTATTGCTACTATAAATTTTAACGATGGTCTATCAAATATAATGCACGTGATGGATTGTCTTGGACTAGTTGTAGGCTGAAATGTTTACGATTTTGCCATAGAAGCCGATGTTACTCGTATCACGTCTGCAGAGCGCTCACTGTCCGCTGCCGCCAAAGCCCCTCGCTCCGTCTTAAAATCGTCCAAAAAAGAAATGGAAGACTTTAATTTGAGTTTGGAAGGGTCTGTATATGGTCCTGGTATCGCTGAGTAAAGGTAAAAAAATCAGCAAGCTATTAGTTTAGAAATTTCATGTTGATAAGTAGTTTTGAAACTTTAAACGCGATTATCTTGAAACCATGTTTTCACAATCGTTTGGCAGTAGATCTCAAACAATTTTCAACCGATTGACTTGAAATTTTAACTGTACCTTCTTACATAAATTATGTAGTGAAGTACACACGATTTTCATGATTGATGAACAATTACGATTTTTATAAACAAATTAGTGTCGATTTTTTGGTCAAAAACGAAACTTTTTCTTCAAATCAGTCTCAAATGGACAAAAATCAATATTTTTTAATAATCGTGTGTACTTCACCAGCAAAACTCATATAGATAATGAAAAAATTTTTTGTATTCCTCTAGGTCATGATGAACGGCACTTCTAGTGCCAGCCGCAAAAGCATATGACGAAGAGGACGTCTTGGATCGCAGCGCCGACAGCCAAAAAAAATGTTTGTGTACTTGAAAATGTAATTAATAGATACCCAAAAGGATTTTTTGATTGCTTATTTAGTTTAGTCAAAAAACAATTCCAAAAATACACTTTTTTCCAGATTTCAAACAGATGTTGTCCCTTAATTTTACTCAAGTTGTTACAAACTTGGTACGATATAGGTAATCAAAGTTATTTGGATTAAACAAGTATAAATGCTACTTAACAGCAATAATCGCAGCAATTATATATTTTTTATTATCTTTGATCTTCTCCGGTTATATTGCAATGAAAATCGGTCCTCTACGACTACCATTTCGGAGATATGTGATTTTTTAACAATTTTTTACAAAAGTGTTGCGACGCATCATAAGCTCACAAAGCCAGAAAATGTAGTTTATATCTT
Source organism: Mimumesa dahlbomi (assembly GCA_917499265.3). Classification (NCBI taxonomy): domain Eukaryota; kingdom Metazoa; phylum Arthropoda; class Insecta; order Hymenoptera; family Crabronidae; genus Mimumesa; species Mimumesa dahlbomi. The sequence goes on from CAKJTC030000316.1 coordinate 74,244, forward strand.
TAAAAACTTTCACTTTTGCAGGTCTCGAGTCTTTTCGTTTACAACCCGGTTCCGTTAGTCCGAATTTTTAATGTTGTTCGAATGTCTGGAAAATCTAAATCAGTAAAAAGCATCGAAAATGCAAAGGTATAGGCCAAGTACAAGAGGATGTGACTTTGGAATAGCTTTCTCGTTAACATAAACTTGATTATACGATGTATTTGAAATCGAACAAATGCGAGCAAGTACAAATCATTGTACAGCATCCACACGACGCTATCGCTAAGTAAATATATAAAAAACTAAATTTCACAAAAAATGATTTCTCCTCATTTAATGAATAAATCTGTTTATTGCTCGATTAAATGTACTTGGTGGCCCGCTTTTTACGAAGCTTGATGTCCAAAATGTAACGTTACAGATATTTGTACTCATTTCTAAATTAACAATCTGGATGTGCCTGAGAGAAAGATACACATGCATATTGCCATGTGTTTCAACGATTGATGATAACGGAAATTAAAAGGAAACGTCATGAGATATTTAGAGGATTTTCATTCAACACAATAAGAAGGCCGCTTTATACTGTGTTTTAACAACTCTTTTTTAATGTCGAACATCCCGAACTATTTAGGCTTATTTTTCACCATCGAACCTTCGTAAAAAGCGGGCCACCAAGTACATTTAATCGAGCAATAAACAGATTTATTCATTAAATGAGGAGAAATCATTTATTGTGAAATTTATTTTTTTTTATATATTTACTTAGCGATAGCATCGTGTGGATGCTGTACAATGATTTGTACTTGCTCGCATTTGTTCGATTTCAAATACATCGTATAATCAAGTTTATGTTAACGAGAAAGCTATTCCAAAGTCACATCCTCTTGTACTTGGCCTATACCTTTGCATTTTCGATGCTTTTTACTGATTTCACTTCATTCGTAGAATATTGTTAAGTATAGTAATGGTTTTATTAAAATACTTGCTTTTAAAGAAATAATGTTTTTAAAGATTAAGGGAATGCAGGTATCAAGGAATAAATAAGGGAATACAGGAATGAAGGAATAAAGGAATGTAGGAAAATCAAGGAATAAACAGATCTGATTAATATGGTGATATGATGATGATATACGATGATGTGAAGGAATATACCAAATTTTCCTTTAAACGTTATTTCCTTTTAAGAAATATAGTAATAAGAATTATGTATTTATAAAATTTCAAAGAGTTTTTTGAAGAAGTGATACAAAAAAAATCAGAGACTCTTCCGGAGTCAGGAAAATTTCAATCTATAGGTACGTTTCAGGTCAAGTATACAAGGTTCTCGCAGAAAGTTAGACATTGTTTAAAAACTTGCATATATTGTGGGTACTACTGAAAAAGAAAATACATTTGAAGGAATTACCAAAATATTAAACATTTAATTATTGCAAGATAGTGCAGGATGTGTATAAGTTTGGTTTTTAAATTCTCAATTCGAAAATTATAATAAACATATAAGTGTAAACAAACGGTTTAATTACACAAAAACCATCTTATTAAAAATATCTAAATTGCAAATAATTATTTGTATGAATTGTTGAAGAATGCTTTTGATTTCTAGAAATTTTAGTACTTCAATATGGTCCTATGTATATCGTTGAAAATGTTTTTCAATTTACATGCAACAACGTCATCGTGTCCTCTAAACGTACCTATACTTCAACAATCTATTTGAAGAAAAAATAGTTTTTTTGAAATCATGAATTTTTTTATCACCGTGGCATCTTCTGATCTAATTTTATAGTATATCTGAAGAAAAATATACTAATTTCATTGTTAAGATGTATAGATAATATCATAACACTGTTACAAACAGATATGGAACAATTTAGAGATTCGATATCCAAGATAGTAAAGTTTCAATGCAAAACATGTAACAAAAATTTGTTAACAGTACCGATAACTACACGTTTCGGACAGACTCAGCAGAATTTGCTGACTTTATCATGGAAGACCGGTTTACAGAACAATTTGATTACGTACTAAAAAAAAGTTTGTAGAAATTTTAAGAGACGCTTTGACAAGCATCGAAGTTCTAGAAACTAAATACCTTTTTATAACAATTTAAGCAACCATTATATTAATTTATTATTGATAACAGTTTGATATTTTCTGAATTACGTACTAATGCGTGCATCACGAAGGTGTCTTTCTTTCTCTATCTTTCGTATAATTCGTTCTCATTGTGGCGTACTATGGCTCGGGATATCAACAACAATACATTCGACTGCATACTTTGTATCTATCTTTCTGTCGCTCCGTCGCGTTCGCACTAGCCAAACACACGAACGTGGGCCGAGCAAGCATGTGTGATAGCACGTTTGACGATCGAGAAAGGTATCAATGCCGAATTCATCATCGTCCGAATTTGTCTTGCATAAGAGCCTTTCTTTTCTTCGTTCTGTCTGTCGCGCTCGCGGTGCTCGCACTACGATCGCCGAGAGTAAGTGCGACGGTGTGTCCTTGCCGGTCGCGGCGATTCTTTCATTTTATTCGAAACATTTTTCTAATCATTTTATCGGGCATTTAACACTTATGTCCAATATTTGATCCCACAGTGCCGCTGAATTTTAATTAAATAGAAATGGAATAATAATTAGATGTTTCTTATTCATTCATTTCGAGTTATGTATATCCCCATGATTCAATATTTCGCGAAATTTATTCCTTATTTATCGAGACAATATTGTAACTTTAAATAAATAATTGGAAAACATATAATTGTCATACTATATCAATTTATTGAAAATCTATGCTAGGATAAAAAATTAGCAAGAAATATTAAATGTCCCATAAAATAATTCGAAATGTCCTGAAGAAATGAATGAACGATCGCGATCGATGAAGGCGCACCAACACACCTGTGCTCGGCCATCGTCTGTGAGTCGCGATGGGAGTGCGAGCGCGACAGATGGAAGGAAGGAAAGAGAGGCTCTTATGCGAGAAAAATTCGAACCATAGCGAAAACCGCGTTTGTTGCCTTCCTCGATCGACGATCGCGCTTTCACACGTGCCTGTCCGGCCTAAGGCCGTGTGCCTCGACAGAATGAGTGCGGCGGAGCGATGAAAAGAAAGAGATGAAGTAGTTGTTATCACTTGTTACTATGTTGCGACACACGTCAGAGAGAGAAACGAATTGTTATAAAGAGAGGGCACGAAAATCACCTAGGTGAAACAAGCATTAACAGTTGTGGGTACCCGCGCGCCCCCCGTTCCCCGCAGTGAAACCATTTATACTGTTGATTGTACTTGGCCAGAGACAAGACCTTGTTGCATGATTTTTCCTGCATGTCACCAACAGATTACATATAAAACTCTACACTACCGACAGAAAAATTATCGTCGCATGGTATGAAAATCTGTTAGTTCGGTTTGACACCGACAGAACTCGCAAAGTCGAAAGTGTGACACTGGAAAAGACGAAGCAGACGACTTATTACATAAAAAAGACGTACTTTTGACATCAAATATCTCGTTACTGGGTGGACCAATGTTTTTGTAATTAGTCTCAATCGACTCGTCTCGACGCTGCCTCTAAGAATATCATCGCACTTTTGGGGAAATTTGCCGCTTTCATGTCGTTTGAATACCCCGAAAACCCCGATCTAATCTTTCCGGAATAGAGTCAAGAGTCTTCTCTCGTACTTGGCCCGAGACAAGACCTTGTCTCTTGATTAGCTGTTTCCCTTTTGGGGGCAACTTGTCCATGTGGACGGTCACTCCATTCGCCTATTTTACTTGTCCGTTTAAGGGGGGCGCCTTGTGTAAACCTCTGAAAATAAGACAATTTTCCGGAATTTTTTCTAAAGAAATGGCTGAACAGACCTTTCTATTTTTTTTGTATATTATGTACAATGTTTTGAGAGTTAAAAAAATATTTTCTTATTTAGAACTATAAGTTAATTTAAATGTAATGACGATTGTCCTCCGGTAGCGTCGGCGATAACATGCGTTAACGGCGTGCAGTGTAGGCCCTCTGGTTTTTATCCGGGAACAAAAAGATAAGAAAATTTGTTTTCTTAATAAAATTACGCTATGGATATACCTAAAATCGATAAATAAAAGTGCAAAAATTAATCGTTTTGTGCGGTTCTAATAAATAAGTTGCGTATTTCACGGAACTTTTAAGCTTTTAGTATGCAATAACCATTATTTAAATAACTGAATCATCAAACGAGTAGGTATAACTAGAGGTGAATTCAGTTATCTACATATATATAAAGTGGAAACATGATCGAACAAATATTTTTTTAGTTATGCTGCACGCCAACTTGAAAAATGTAGTTTCGAGGAAAACGCGTTTAAAGTTATCGGTACAAAAAAAACAAGTTTCTCGATGCTTACCGCTCTTTGATGCTAATCAGCTATTCCTGGCCGATACAGTTGACCCTTCGATTGTTCAAAGAATTCATTTTCTGCGAGTAACGTCATCCTACGAGCTGTTCGAGCCTCTTTGCTACTGCTCAAGCTTCGACGCCCCTGCCTGCTCAGTCGCTCTCTATCGCACGCATCGGCGAAAAATTTGCTTTGTTCACCAATTTTTATTTCAAGTTTGTCCATTATCTTCAGTACTGCAGAATACCCTTCATTAAATATCCCTGCAGCTATATATGCTGCGACGTCTGTTTCGTCGAAATCTCTTCAACACGAAGAAATTCCGTGTTTCAAAATTAATTCAAAGGAGAATTGGAGTTGAAGGTAGTCGTGAAATGAAATCAATCAATTGAGCCGCAAAGTTAATAACATTTATTGGCTCGTTGGGGAAAAAGCCGTGTGGCATAAAAAAAACCCCAGGAAAGTACAAAGTATTACTTATCCGTAAAACGATAAGTGAGGGATGAACGTTAAATGTCTAAAATATATAATATTTTAGTCGATTCGAAATGTTACAGTAAAGATGGGCTTCGTGGAATCTACATATGTGGGATTCGCTTATGTAAGGGAAGCGTAGTCCACATACACGTATGAAGAATGGGGGAGTCGGTAGCTCCTCGGATCCGCCTATGACTAGATCCCTGGTGGAATCTACATAGGTGGGATCCGCTTGCATATGGGAAGCGTCGTCCACATATACGTATGAAGGTGATGGAGTCGGTAGCTCCCCGAATCCGCATATGACTAGACCCACGGTAGCCTTTACATATACGATTTATTTATATCTATCACTATCACACGGGAGGAGCAATGTTGACTGCACAGTACAATTTCACGGTCAATATAATAATTGAATTCGCGTCGTGCGGGTACAATGTCTCCGCGCGGGTCCGTCCTGCACTTTTGTCTCACTTTTGACAACTTTAAAATCATCACCATAAGGATATAAATCAATGATAGCTTTGAACGTTTTTGCGTCTCCACCACCGATATAATTTAACGCGCCACAGAGCCCGGCGCACCGTTAGGTCGCGCAAGTCAAAATTCTCTGTAATTCCATAAATACTTCGAATTTCGTTACGAAACTTTAGGATTATATTCTTTAAATATAGTATTATAGAATCAATAAGTAAAAAAAAAATATATATTTTTTTGACCCGTTACACAAGGCGCCCCCTTAACTAATCAATGGAGCGATCGTCCCCGATTTACCAATCCTAAGAATTCTCGATGAAGAAAGGGTTGGAGAGTATGGAGAATTAGTGGACTGTATGTTGGTGTTGAAATGATGGTGGTCCACACTCTTTCCCTTTGGTTTTTTTGCTTGGTGTACTGTATTTAAGAAACTTAGATGATACACTGCTAAGACCGTCTCGATGGTAATATATCTAAGATCTTGATTTGACCGTCTCGATGGTCAGGTGACTAATTTGAATTTGAACTGTTAACTGATTTTTTGTAACTGCTGAATTTGTGAAGTGGCGTCGTTTTTAAATCTTCGGTTTCCCTCCAAGATCACGTTGGGGCGTTGCATTTCCCTCCAACGTCACCTTGAGAGGACTACTTTCCGGGGAAGATTCAAAAATGTAGCCAATTGAAAAGTACTTGAAATTAAGGGCGTAACCTACGTACTAAGGTATGGCCCACAGGTCCCAAAGTCCCAGGTATGGTCAACGGTGGCGTGTGGACCGCGGCTAACGGCACAGTTAATCCGAATGTTTTTCGGAAAGTCACGTTAGCCCTCGGTACGGTGGAGTTTATGATACGTCAATTGCTATTGAAGTTGGAGAGTAAGAATTTGTAATGATGGAAAGAGTACTACCCCGGGTAGTAACCATAAATGAATAAACTTGCAAATTCTTAGCTCTCCTTGAAATTACTACTTTACTACATATGTTAAATGACACAAAATAAATCGGTGATCCTCAAAAATAGCTGTTAGTCACGTCCGCATCATAAACTGTTTGAAATTAAACTAACGGTTCAAGGAAGCCTTGAACACTCGAAATTTAGCTAATCAGTACTTTTTCTGACTGCAACATGTCCCTCTTAAGGCCTTCTCGTTGCCAATTTCGGTCCCTCGCGGAAAAGCGCGACGTGAGACCTCTAGACTAAATTTTACCTTCGAAGCGTGTACATCGACTTATACATTCTATACACGTATACTCGTAATTACAAGAAGTTTCGTACATTTATACTATACTTAGAGACTCGTGATACTCGTATTATACGATAATTTTTAATACACGACGTATTCTAGAATTTAATTAGCTGTCCGTCTTCAACATCCAGTTCAGTGTATCCTCGCGCGGTCACAATACAGTTTCAGTTATTGTAACAAATCTGTTCAAAACGTATATACAGGGTGGAGCAGAGGAAACGCATGTTTTTTTACTATTGAATGACTGGGACACGGTTTGATAAAAATAATAAAAACAAGCATTAAGTGATAGATTTTTTAATGCAGTTTTGAAATATACATACTTTAATTAGGTTCGAAAAATAATGTCTTGGAGATGACGTCCTTCTTGCTGTATACAAATTTGGATCCTCTCCTGAAAGTTACGCACGGCTCTCTCCAACATTATATTCGGCACAGCTTCAATTACCTGACGAATGGAATTCTTCAGGCCATCGTTTATGCGAGGCTTGTTCATGTAGGTTCTTGATTTTAAATATCCCCACAAAAAGAAGGGCCTCCTTTACTGGCCCCCTCGCTGACCAGATTTGTCGATATGCGACTTCTTTTCCAAGAGGAAGGACGTCATCTCCAAGACATTATTTTTCGAACCTAATTAAAGTATGTATATTTCAAAACTGTATTAAAAAACCTATCACTTAATGCTTGTTTTTATTATTTTTATCAAACCGTGCCCCAGTCATTCAATAGTGAAAAACATACGTTTCCTCTGCTCCACCCTGTATCAAGAGACAAGGTCTAGTCTCGGGCCAAGTACGAGAGAAGACTCTTGACTCTATTCCGGAAAGATTAGATCGGGGTTTTCGGGGTATTCAAACGACATGAAAGCGGCAAATTTCCTCAAAAGTGCGATGATATTCTTAGAGGCAGCGTCGAGACGAGTCGATTGAGACTAATTACAAAAACATTGGTCCACCCAGTAACGAGATATTTGATGTCAAAAGTACGTCTTTTTTATGTAATAAGTCGTCTGCTTCGTCTTTTCCAGTGTCACACTTTCGACTATGCGAGATCTGTCGGTGTCAAACCGAACTAACAGATTTTCATACCATGCGACGATAATTTTTCTGTCGGTAATGCAGATTTGTATATGTAATCTGTTGGAGACATGCAGGGAAAATCAAGAAACAAGGTCTTGTCTCTGGCCAAGTACAATCAACAGCATAAATGGTTTCACTGCGGGGTACAGGGTGCACGCGGGTATCCACAACTGTTAATGCTTGTTTCACCTAGGTGATTTTCGTGCCCTCTCTTTCTAATAATTCGTTTCTCTCTCTGGCGTGTGTCGCAACATAGTAACAAGTGATAACAACTACTTCATCTTTTTCTTTTCGTCGCTCCGCCGCACTCATTCTGTCGAGGCACACGGCCTTAGGCCGGACAGGCATGTGTGAGAGCGCGATCGTCAATCGAGGAAGGTATCAAACGCGGTTTTCACCATGGTCCGAATTTTTCTCGTATAAGAGCCTCTCTTTCCTTTATCTGCTGTCGCGCTCGCACTCCGATCGCGGCTCACAGACGATGGCCGAGCTCAGGTGTGTAGGTGCGCCTTGGTCGTACTCGATCGTTCATTCGCATTCTTTTGAACATTTCGAATTATTTTATCGGACATTTAATATTTCTTGCTAATTTTTGATCCCTATGATAGGATTTTCAATAAATTGATATAGTATGACAATTATATGTTTTTCAATGATATATTTAAAGTTACAATATTGTCTCGGTAAATAAGGAATAAATTTCGCGAAATATTGAATTCTGGAGATTAATATAATGCGAAATGAATGAATAAGAAACATCTAATTATAATTCCATTTCTATTTAATTAAAATTCAGCGACACAGTAGGATCAAATATTCTACATAAGTGTTAAATGCCCGATAAAATGATAAGAAAAATGTTTCGAATAAAATGAAAGAATCGCCGCGACCGGCAAAGACACACCGTCGCACTTACTCTCGGCGATCGTAGTGCGAGCACCGCGAGCGCGACAGACAGAACGAAGAAAAGAAAGGCTCTTATGCAAGACAAATTCGGACGATGATGAATTCGGCATTGATACCTTCCTCGTCGTCAAACGTGCTATTACACATGCATGCTCGGCCCACGTTCGTGTGTTTGGCTAGTGCGAACGCGACGGAGCGACGGAAAGATAGAGACAAAGTGTGCAGTCGAATGTATTGCTGTTGATATCCCAAGCCATAGTACGCCACAATGAGAACGAATTATACGAAAGATAGAGAAAGAAAGACACCTTCGTGATGCACGCATTAGTACGTAATTCAGAAAATATCAAACTGTTATCAATAATAATTTAATATAATGATTGCTTAAATTGTTATAAAAAGGTATTTAGTTTCTAGAACTTCGATGCATGTCAAAGCGTCTCTTCAAATTTCTACAAACTTTTTTTTAGTACGTAATCAAATTGTTCTGTAAACCGGTCTTCCATGATAAAGTCAGCAAATTTTGCTGAGTCTGTCCGAAACGTGTAGTTATCGGTACTGTTAACAAATTTTTGTTACATGTTTTGCATTGAAACTTTACTATCTTGGATATCGAATCTCTAAATTCTTCCGTATCTGTTTGTAACAGTGTTATGATATTACCTGCACATCTTAACAATGAAATTAGTATATTTTTCTTCAGGTATACTGTAAAATTAGATCAGAAGATGCCACGGTGATAAAAAAATTCATGATTTAAAAAAAACTATTTTTTCTTCAAATAGATTGTTGAAGTATAGGTACGTTTAGAGGACACGATGACGTTGTTGTATGTAAATTGAAAAACATTTTCAACGATATACATATATAGGACCATATTGAAGTACTAAAATTTGTAGAAATCAAAAGCATTCTTCAACAATTCATACAAATAATTATTTGCAATTTAGATATTTTTAATAAGATGGTTTTTGTGTAATTAAACCGTCTTTTTACACTTATATGTTTATTACAATTTTCGAATTGAGAATTTAAAAACCAAACTTATACACATCCTCCACTATCTTGCAATAATTAAATGTTTAATATTTTGGTAATTCCTTCAAATGTATTTTCTTTTTTAGTAGTACCCACAATATATGCAAGTTTTTAAACAATGTCTAACATTCTGCGAGAACCTTGTATACTTGACCTGAAACGTACCTATAGATTGAAATTTTCCTTGCTCCGGAAGAGTCTCTGATTTTTATGTATCACTTCTTCAAAAAACTCTTTGAAATTTTATAAATACATAATTCTTATTACGATATTTCTTAAAAGGAAATAACGTTTAAAGGAAAATTTGGTATATTCCTTCACATCATCGTATATCATCATCATATCACCATATTAACCAGATCCGTTTATTCCCTGATTTTCCTTCATACTTTTATTCCTTCATTCCTGTATTCCCTTATTTATTCCTTGATACATGTCTTCCCTTATTTTTTAAAAACAAGTATTTTAATAATACCATTACTATGCTTAACAATATTCTACGAATGAAGTGAAATCAGTAAAAAGCATCGAAAATGCAAAGGTATAGACCAAGTACAAGAGGATGTGACTTTGGAATAGCTTTCTCGTTAACATAAACTTGATTATACGATGCATTTGAAATCGAACAAATGCGAGCAAGTACAAATCATTGTACAGCATCCACACGATGCTATCGCTAAGTAAATATATTAAATTAACTAAATTTCCCAAAAAATGATTTCTCCTCATTTAATTAATAAATCTGTTTATTGCTCGATTAAATGTACTTGGTGGCCCGCTTTTTACGAAGGTTCGATGGTGAAAAAAAAGCTTAAATGGTTCGGGATGTTCGACATTAAAAGAGAGTTGTTAAAACATAGTATAAAGCGGCCTTCTTATTGTGTTGAATGAAAATCCTCTAAATATCTCATTACGTTTTCTTTTATATTATCATCAATCGTTGAAACACACGGCAATATGCATGTATAATTTTCTCTCAGACACATCCAGATTGTTAACTTGTTAAATTTTTCCACTCAGATGCATCCGAATTGTTAATTTAGAAATGAGTACAAATATCTGTTACGTTACATTTTGGATATCAAGCTTCGTAAAAAGCGGGCCACCAAGTACATTTAGTCGAGCACTAAACAGATTTATTAATTAAATGAGGAGACATCATTTTTTGGGAAATTTAGTTAATTTAATATATTTACTTAGCGATAGCATCGTTTGGATGCTGTACAATGATTTGTACTTGCTCGCATTTGTTCGATTTCAAATACATCGTATAATCAAGTTTATGTTAACGAGAAAGCGATTCCTAAGTCACATCCTCTTGTACTTGGCCTATACCTTTGCATTTTCGATGCTTTTTAC
>CAKJTC030000317.1:0-35908 GCA_917499265.3 Mimumesa dahlbomi
GCGCGCCGGTTTTTCCTCAATAACTCGGCCAATTCTCAACGAAACATATACTTATAATACCTTGTTGGATTCGTATTGAAACGCCCTACAAGGATATAATAATTTCAGGCAGGCTCGTCGGGAGAAATATGCCCTTCCGGAATAGCCGCGACGAAGCACTACGCCGCTGGGACTTGTAATTTTTTTGTCCTCCGGCGAAAGCAACACGCCGCTGGCACTTTGAAATTTTCTTCAAAGTACCAGCCTCGCGATGCCTTGTAACATCAAAAGCTACCATAAGATAGTCATAGATGCGCGCGCAACCGGCTGGCCCGCGCGGCGGCTAGCCCCCCCCCGCGCGCCGGCTAGCCCCCCCCGGCCGCCGCCCCCCCCCCCCGCCCCCCTCGGTACCTTAAGAGAGTCAGGCCTACCCGCTCGCGAACCCTCGCGCCAGTTTTTCCTCAATAACTCGGCCAATTCTCAACGAAACATATACTTATAATACCTTGTTGGATTCGTATTGAAACGCGCTACAAGGATATAATAATTTCAGGTTGGCTCGTCGGGAGAAATTTACGCTCTTTTCTTAATAACTCGGCCAATTCTCAACGAAATATACACTTATATTACCTTGTTTTACTCGTCTTTCGATACCCTACAACGCTGCAAAATTTCAGGTAGGCTCGTCGGGAGACGTTCGGCCGCTCCGAATAGCGGCTACGAAGCACCACGCCGCTCGGACTTAGTCTCTCGCGCGGTACGCTCGGAAGGTTTTTTCTTAATAACTCGGCCAATTCTCAACGAAATATATACTTATATTACCTTGTTTTACTCGTATTGAAACGCCCTACAAGGATATAATAATTTCAGGTAGGCTCGTCGGGAGACATAAGCCCGTCCGGAATAGCGGCTACGAAGCACTACCGCCGCTGGGACTTAGTCTCTCGCGCGTGCCGTCGGGACTTAGTCTCTGGCGCGTACCGCTCGGAAGGTTTTTTCTTAATAACTTCGCCAATTCTCAACGAAATATATACTTATAATACCTTGTTGGATTCGTATTGAAACGCCCTACAAGGATATAATAATTTCAGATAGGCTCGTCGGGAGACATTTACGGTTTTTTCTTAATAACTCTGCCAATTCTCAACGAAATATATACTTATATTACCTTGTTTTACTCGTATTTCGATACCCTACAATGTTATATAATTTCAGGTAGGGTCGTCGGGAGACATAAGCCCGTCCGGAATAGCGGCTACGAAGCACTACGCCGCTCGGACTTAGTCTCTCGAGCGGTACGCTCGGAAGGTTTTTTCTTAATAACTCGGCCAATTCTCAACGAAATATATACTTATATTACCTTGTTTTACTCGTATTGAAACGCCCTACAAGGATATAATAATTTCAGGTAGGCTCGTCGGGAGACATAAGCCCGTCCGGAATAGCGGCTACGAAGCACTACGCCGCTGGGACTTAGTCTCTCGCGCGTGCCGTCGGGACTTAGTCTCTGGCGCGTACCGCTCGGAAGGTTTTTTCTTAATAACTTCGCCAATTCTCAACGAAATATATACTTATAATACCTTGTTGGATTCGTATTGAAACGCCCTACAAGGATATAATAATTTCAGATAGGCTCGTCGGGAGACATTTACGGTTTTTTCTTAATAACTCTGCCAATTCTCAACGAAATATATACTTATATTACCTTGTTTTACTCGTATTTCGATACCCTACAATGCTATAATAATTTCAGGTAGGGTCGTCGGGAGACATAAGCCCGTCCGGAATAGCGGCTACGAAGCACTACGCCGCTCGGACTTAGTCTCTCGAGCGGTACGCTCGGAAGGTTTTTTCTTAATAACTCGGCCAATTCTCAACGAAATATATACTTATATTACCTTGTTTTACTCGTATTGAAACGCCCTACAAGGATATAATAATTTCAGGTAGGCTCGTCGGGAGACATAAGCCCGTCCGGAATAGCGGCTACGAAGCACTACGCCGCTGGGACTTAGTCTCTCGCGCGTGCCGTCGGGACTTAGTCTCTGGCGCGTACCGCTCGGAAGGTTTTTTCTTAATAACTCGGCCAATTCTCAACGAAATATATACTTATAATACCTTGTTGGATTCGTATTGAAACGCCCTACAAGGATATAATAATTTCAGATAGGCTCGTCGGGAGACATTTACGGTTTTTTCTTAATAACTCTGCCAATTCTCAACGAAATATATACTTATATTACCTTGTTTTACTCGTATTTCGATACCCTACAATGCTATAATAATTTCAGGTAGGGTCGTCGGGAGACATAAGCCCGTCCGGAATAGCGGCTACGAAGCACTACGCCGCTCGGACTTAGTCTCTCGAGCGGTACGCTCGGAAGGTTTTTTCTTAATAACTCGGCCAATTCTCAACGAAATATATACTTATATTACCTTGTTTTACTCGTATTGAAACGCCCTACAAGGATATAATAATTTCAGGTAGGCTCGTCGGGAGACATAAGCCCGTCCGGAATAGCGGCTACGAAGCACTACGCCGCTGGGACTTAGTCTCTCGCGCGTGCCGTCGGGACTTAGTCTCTGGCGCGTACCGCTCGGAAGGTTTTTTCTTAATAACTCGGCCAATTCTCAACGAAATATATACTTATATTACCTTGTTTTATTCGTATTTCGATGCCCTACAAGGATATAATAATTTCAGGTAGGGTCGTCAGGAGAAATATGCCCTTCTGGAATAGCCGGGACGAAGCACTACGCCGCTCGGACTTAGTCTCTCGAGCGGTACGCTCGGAAGGTTTTTTCTTAATAACTTCGCCAATTCTCAACGAAATATATACTTATATTACCTTGTTTTATTCGTATTTCGATGCTCTACAAGGATATAATAATTTCAGGTTGGGTCGTCGGGAGAAATTTGCCCGTTCGGAATAGCTGCTACAAAGCACTACGTCGCTGGGACTTAGTCTCTCGAGCGGTCGAAATTTTATTTCGTAATAATTATTGTTATTTTAAACAAAATATACACTTATATTATATGGTTGGATTCGTCTTTCGATTCTACACAAGGATCTAATAATATTTTATATTGTTAATAGTCGATTTTTGTCCGATTCGTAATGCCGAAAACTTAATATTGCATTAATTAATAAAATATTCGTCCAAAATAAAATTTGTTAATAGCTTTTATTTAGTCTTTCGATTCTACATATGGATATAATATTTGTTTATATTGTTAATAATGCATTTAACGTTTTTACCGTAGTTTGAAAAATTAAAATTGCGTTTTTTCATAGAAAAAAAAAATATTTTTTAATAAAATTATGTTTTTCTAGAAGCCAATGATCAAGCGCAACTTTCTGTAAAAAAAAATATATATGTTATAAGGAGTTCAAAATGTCATTTTTGGTCGCTCCAGAGACTAAGTCCCAACGGCCGAAAAGGCTTTCGGCGGTTTACCTAGGTAAGCGCGCGGGCTTAAGCCCGGCCGGCGCCGACCTTACTCCCGGCGCCCTGGTATCTATAGGGGAGCGCGACTCGGTCGAGGCAGGCGACGAGTCAGAGGCGGCGCGTACCTACTCTACGATCTCGGTCGATTGCTAGTGTACGGCGCTACGTCCTCGCAAGTATAAGGAAGCGCTCGGAGGTGATATTGAGAATAAGTTAAAGACACTGGGGCAGTGTAATATGAAATTGAGAAATATTTTAAAGTACGGAAAGAGGAGAAAGATAGAATAGTACTACTGGGGCAGTACGAAAAATTTCTAAGTCCACGATGCGATTCGGCGTATATTCCGCTCTACGATCTCGGTCGATTGCAAGGGTATACGCTTGTTCTCGTTCTCGATGGAACTTTGAAAATTTATAAGGAAAGAGAGGCGAGAGGAGAGTACTACTGGGGCAGTACGAAAAATTTCTAAGTCCACGATGCGATTCGGCGTATATTCCGCTCTACGATCTCGGTCGATTGCAAGGGTATACGCTTGTTTTCGTTCTCGATGGAACTTTGAAAATTTATAAGGACAGAGAGGCGAGAAGAGACAGTACTACTGGGGCAGTACGAAAAATTTCTAAGTCCACGATGCGATTCGGCGTGTATTCCGCTCTACGATCTCGGTCGATTGCAAGGGTATACGCTTGTTTTCGTTCTCGTTGGAACTTTGAAAAATTATAAGGAAAGAGAGACGAGAGAAGAGACAGTACTACTGGGGCAGTACGAAAAATTTCTAAGTCCACGATGCGATTCGGCGTGTATTCCGCTCTACGATCTCGGTCGATTGCAAGGGTATACGCTTGTTTTCGTTCTCGATGGAACTTTGAAAAATTATAAGGAAAGAGAGACGAGAGAAGAGACAGTACTACTGGGGCAGTACGAAAAATTTCTAAGTCCACGATGCGATTCGGCGTGTATTCCGCTCTACGATCTCGGTCGATTGCAAGGGTATACGCTTGTTTTCGTTCTCGATGGAACTTAGAAAAATTCTAAAGTCTCTGTATCGGATTGCGGTTTCTCTGCTCTACGATCTCGGTCGATTGCCAGAGTTCCGTCGTTCGGTATACGAGACTTGGAAGAAATATAGGGACGGAGGAGCATGATTGACTGAGGTGTGCGAAAGGCGTTGCGGCGGTTTACCCAGGTAAGCGCGCGGGCTTAAGCCCGGCCGGCGCCGACCTTACTGCCGGCGCCTTCGTATCTATAGGGGAGCGCGACTCGTCGAGCACGGCGGCGAGTCAGAGGCGGCGCGTACCTACTCTACGATCTCGGTCGATTGCTAGTGTACGGCGCTACGTCCTCGCAAGTATATGGAAGCGCTCGGAGGTGATATTGAGAATAAGTTAAAGACACTGGGGCAGTGTAATATGAAATTGAGAAATATTTTAAAGTACGGAAAGAGGAGAAAGATAGAATAGTACTACTGGGGCAGTACGAAAAATTTCTAAGTCCACGATGCGATTCGGCGTGTATTCCGCTCTACGATCTCGGTCGATTGCAAGGGTATACGCTTGTTTTCGTTCTCGATGGAACTTTGAAAAATTATGAGGAAAGAGAGACGAGAAGAGACAGTACTACTGGGGCAGTACGAAAAATTTCCAAGTCCATACAATACCATGCGGCGTGTATTACGCTTTCGACCTCGGTCGATTGCAAGGGTACACGCTTTGCTGTAGCGATTGATGGAACTTTGAGAAATAGAAACAAATTTCCTATTTCACAATGCGATGCGGCGTGTATTCCGCTCTACGATCTCGGTCGATTGTCAGGGTACATCGCTTGTTGTCGTTATTGATGGAATTTGGAAAGATTCTCAAGTCTTTGTATCGGATGTCGGAGTCTGCTCTACGATCTCGGTCGATTGTCCATGGCTCCGTCGTGTTTGGTATACTCGACTTTGAGAATCGCTTGTTGCAAAGAGGAAAGAGGTACTTTGAAAAATTATAAGGAAAGAGAGACGAGAGAAGAGACAGTACTACTGGGGCAGTACGAAAAATTTCTAAGTCTACGATGCGATTCGGCGTGTATTCCGCTCTACGATCTCGGTCGATTGCAAGGGTATACGCTTGTTTTCGTTCTCGATGGAACTTTGAAAAATTATAAGGAAAGAGAGACGAGAGAAGAGACAGTACTACTGGGGCAGTACGAAAAATTTCCAAGTCCACGATGCGATTCGGCGTGTATTCCGCTCTACGATCTCGGTCGATTGCAAGGGTATACGCTTGTTTTCGTTCTCGATGGAACTTGGAAAAATTCTAAAGTCTCTGTATCGGATTGCGGTTTCTCTGCTCTACGATCTCGGTCGATTGCCAGAGTTCCGTCGTTCGGTATACGAGACTTGGAAGAAATATAGGGACGGAGGAGCATGATTGACTGAGGTGTGCGAAAGGCGTTGCGGCGGTTTACCCAGGTAAGCGCGCGGGCTTAAGCCCGGCCGGCGCCGACCTTACTGCCGGCGCCTTCGTATCTATAGGGGAGCGCGACTCGTCGAGGAAGGCGGCGAGTCAGAGGCGGCGCGTACCTGCTCTACGATCTCGGTCGATTGCTAGTGTACGGCGCTACGTCCTCGCAAGTATATAGAAGCGCTCGGAGATGAAATTGAGGAGAAGTAAAAGACACTGGGGCAGTGTAATATGAAATTGAGAAATATTTTAAAGTACGGAAAGAGGAGAAAGATAGAATAGTACTACTGGGGCAGTACGAAAAATTTCCAAGTCCATACAATACCATGCGGCGTGTATTACGCTTTCGACCTCGGTCGATTGCAAGGGTACACGCTTTGCTGTAGCGATTGATGGAACTTTGAGAAATAGAAACAAATTTCCTATTTCACAATGCGATGCGGCGTGTATTCCGCTCTACGATCTCGGTCGATTGTCAGGGTACATCGCTTGTTGTCGTTATTGATGGAATTTGGAAAGATTCTCAAGTCTTTGTATCGGATGTCGGAGTCTGCTCTACGATCTCGGTCGATTGTCCATGGCTCCGTCGTGTTCGGTATACTCGACTTTGAGAATCGCTTGTTGCAAAGAGGGAAGAGGAGGAGGAGGAGAAAACGTCAAAGTCCACAATGCGATGCGGCGTGTATTCCGCTCTACGATCTCGGTCGATTGCAAGGGTACGTTCGCTTGTTGTCGTTATTGATGGAACTTTGAAAAATTTCTTAGTCTTTACGCCGGTGCGACGGCTACTTTGCTCTACGATCTCGGTCGATTGCCAGGGTAGTTTGTTCGCTCGGTGTTCTACGGGACTTTGAAATCTTTAAACTACGAATACATCATTACCACGAGTCGGTGTCTTTGACCGAATGGCTCTTATGTGGTACGCGTCCAAGGGTGGGCGTTGGCAGCGAGTCTATACGGCTCGTTCCTACTGAGCATCAACTCTCTCGATTCCGAGCGAGAATAAAGCGAAACTTCGGTTTCGAAGCGAAATAATATGAAAAATTTCCAAGACGTATTACGAAAAGTCGTAAACGAACTAGCGTCGGGAAAAATCCCGAAAAAGAGAGATTAAAGGACGGGCATGTCTCACGCGGACCAGCGACTCGTCGCTGTCGGTGATTGACATGAGTATAACGAAGTAAGAGGTGTGAGAGAAGAAATTTCTAAGGGGCAACGGGGAAGGAACGTAACGTTCAAATTTGAGGGCATTGTGAAAAAGGAGCGACGTGTCCTTCTCCGTAGAAATTTTCTAAAAGTTACAAGAGGCGAAGTGTAGTCGACCGGTCTGTACGCAGAGCCGGCGACGAATATATACATAACACACGAGATACACTCGACCTCTCGGGAGCACGATACAAGATATCGAAGAACGAAGCTCCCTGGTTGATCCTGCCAGTAGTCATATGCTTGTCTCAAAGATTAAGCCATGCATGTCTCAGTACATGCCGAATTAAGGTGAAACCGCGAATGGCTCATTAAATCAGTTATGGTTTCTTAGATCGTACCCACATTTACTTGGATAACTGTGGTAATTCTAGAGCTAATACATGCAAACCAGAGTTCCGACTAGAGATGGGAGGAACGCATTTATTAGATCAAAACCAATCGGTGGCGGCGGTTCGCCGTTCGTCCATCGTTTGCTTTGGTGACTCTGAATAACTTTGTGCTGATCGCACGGTCTCTTAGCACCGGCGACGCATCTTTCAAATGTCTGCCTTATCAACTGTCGATGGTAGGCTCTGCGCCTACCATGGTTGTAACGGGTAACGGGGAATCAGGGTTCGATTCCGGAGAGGGAGCCTGAGAAACGGCTACCACATCCAAGGAAGGCAGCAGGCGCGCAAATTACCCACTCCCGGCACGGGGAGGTAGTGACGAAAAATAACGATACGGGACTCATCCGAGGCCCCGTAATCGGAATGAGTACACTTTAAATCCTTTAACGAGGATCAATTGGAGGGCAAGTCTGGTGCCAGCAGCCGCGGTAATTCCAGCTCCAATAGCGTATATTAAAGTTGTTGCGGTTAAAAAGCTCGTAGTTGAATCTGTGTGCCACAGTGTCGGTTCACCGCTCGCGGTGTTTAACTGGCATTATGTGGTACGTCCTACCGGTGGGCTTAGCCTCCTCGCGGGGCGGTCCAACTAATATCCCATCGCGGTGCTCTTCACTGAGTGTCGAGGTGGGCCGGTACGTTTACTTTGAACAAATTAGAGTGCTCAAAGCAGGCTACCTTCGCCTGAATACTGCGTGCATGGAATAATGGAATAGGACCTCGGTTCTATTTTGTTGGTTTTCGGAACCCCGAGGTAATGATTAATAGGGACAGATGGGGGCATTCGTATTGCGACGTTAGAGGTGAAATTCTTGGATCGTCGCAAGACGGACAGAAGCGAAAGCATTTGCCAAAAATGTTTTCATTAATCAAGAACGAAAGTTAGAGGTTCGAAGGCGATCAGATACCGCCCTAGTTCTAACCATAAACGATGCCAGCTAGCGATCCGCCGAAGTTCCTCCGATGACTCGGCGGGCAGCTTCCGGGAAACCAAAGCTTTTGGGTTCCGGGGGAAGTATGGTTGCAAAGCTGAAACTTAAAGGAATTGACGGAAGGGCACCACCAGGAGTGGAGCCTGCGGCTTAATTTGACTCAACACGGGAAACCTCACCAGGCCCGGACACCGGAAGGATTGACAGATTGATAGCTCTTTCTTGATTCGGTGGGTGGTGGTGCATGGCCGTTCTTAGTTGGTGGAGCGATTTGTCTGGTTAATTCCGATAACGAACGAGACTCTAGCCTGCTAAATAGGCGTATATTATGGTATCTCGAAGGCCCCCGGCTTCGGTCGGTGGGTTTTTACTACCAACGTACAAACAAATCTTCTTAGAGGGACAGGCGGCTTCTAGCCGCACGAGATTGAGCAATAACAGGTCTGTGATGCCCTTAGATGTTCTGGGCCGCACGCGCGCTACACTGAAGGAATCAGCGTGTTTTCCCTGTCCGAAAGGCCCGGGTAACCCGCTGAACCTCCTTCGTGCTAGGGATTGGGGCTTGCAATTATTCCCCATGAACGAGGAATTCCCAGTAAGCGCGAGTCATAAGCTCGCGTTGATTACGTCCCTGCCCTTTGTACACACCGCCCGTCGCTACTACCGATTGAATGATTTAGTGAGGTCTTCGGACTGGTGCGCGGCAATGTCTCGGCATTGCCGATGTTGCCGGGAAGATGACCAAACTTGATCATTTAGAGGAAGTAAAAGTCGTAACAAGGTTTCCGTAGGTGAACCTGCGGAAGGATCATTAACGTTTACAAAAACGAAAGACTTTAAACGAATATACAAAATACAAAGAAAATCTCTCGTGGCGTACAAGACCGGTACGCCACGAAACAAATACCAAACGTTCGATGAAAAGAGATCGAACCAGCGCCAACGGTGGACAGTCCACATCGTGTGCCTCGGGCACTCACTATATAATAGTGAAGGCGAGGGAAGAGAAGGTTTCGGAGCCCCGCGTACGTCGTGTAGAGACATCCTCGGAGTTTAGCGAGGATCCAGGCGCTTGCGTGAGGTCGAACGACCCGCCGTCCGGATCTGTCGCCGATGAGCTCTGTCTCGCTTGTAAAGAGACGTACGCGCTTGGATGAACCTGCCTTCGTGCTTCTATAACCTCGTATACCAGGTTTACACGGGGCTGACCCGTTGTCGAACGAGCGTGAACGTCGGAGCTCGTCGGAGAGACTACCGCCTGCGTGTAGCGAGCGTTGTACGGACGCTTCGGGGGAACGAGCCGCCGTCGAATCGAATATTTCGAATTCGCGACGTTCCCTCTGTCGTGTCCTGTACGCGGCTCGCCGCCGGTTTTCTTTCCGCGAGTTTTCGTACGTCGCGCCGGAGTCTTGTATCGGCACCTCGCGGTCGGCGTTGGGTTTTATTCCCTCGCGTCCGCGTAGGTATCCGGTGTAACCTTTGCGCGAGAGACCGCTTACGTGTGTATTCGCGCGAGTTCGCGCGTTTACCGTCGGTCTCTCTCGTCGCGCGGTCGGAGATAGCGTAACGGGGAGTTGAAGGAGGTCTCGAACAGCAAACGACCTCCCGTTACACCCAGTCGGCTCCGATTTTAGAAGGTTTTTAAAGGTACTGTGCGCCCGGTCGCCGACAAGGCTCCTTAAACGTGCCGCTATTCGTAGCGGCGCCCGGACTTTCTGCGCGCGCTCGCAGGAAGCCCCGGGTCTCGGCTTTTTAAAAACCGAGAATCTATGCTACGATTTTTTCACTACATGATATTCGTGCGTCTTGTTCCTTCGCGGAGGGCAAGCGTACCGAATAAAATTGTAAAATACAACCCTGAACGGTGGATCACTTGGCTCGTGGGTCGATGAAGAACGCAGCTAATTGCGCGTCAACGTGTGAACTGCAGGACACATGAACATCGACATTTCGAACGCACATTGCGGTCCACGGATACAATTCCCGGACCACGCCTGGCTGAGGGTCGTTCACGTAACTAGAAACTGCTTGCGCGTTGCGCTCCGTTGCCTCGCCGTCGTTCCGCAGCCGCGGAACGTTTCTGAGTCGGTGGCTATGGCGGTGCGCCTCGCGTACGAGCGAATACTGGGTGTTTCGTCGGCGTTTGTCGCGGCAGATATCGTATTGGATAAAAGCGAGAATGAGAGAGGATAGTGCGAGAGACGCGAACGTGTGACACGGTCAGCGGTCCGTCGCGGCGTACGTGAGTCGTTTGTCTTTACGACGGCGACCGCCCGCGACGCGCTCTGCTATCGTGACCGCCGTCTCCTCGTATTATTTCTCTTTTTTTTTCCTTTTTTTTTTCTGCCACGCTCCCGACGTCGCCTTAAACGATGGACAGAGAGTGTATGAAAGAGGAGTCGAATTTAAAAGGACCATCGAGCGCTGATAGCGCAAGAGAGTAATTGGAGATCGAATCAGGGACGATCGATCGAGAAAGAGAACTTGCCTGTGTGCGTCGACGATAGCGTCGTCGTTGTTCCCAAGCAGCCGCTCACCGCGCGCAAATGCGACAAAATTTCGCCGCGCGTGCCAGCATGGTAAACGTTATTTACACACGGTCGACACTTTGGCGACGAGGAGAAACACACTCGTGTACGAATCGATTTGCGATGCCGCTCTCTTCTTTCTCGGTGCCGTGGCGCAGCCTTTCGGCGCGTCTCGAACAGAGGCCCGGTGGAAGTCGAGTCGAATCGGCGGACTTGTTTGCATTTCGTTCGTCGCGCGTGTGCCCCTCGTGCAGCCGTTCGAACGCTCAAAGACCGTGTGTGTCGTATTGGTATACGTTTTCTGTTGCGCACGCTGTGTGTAGCGTTATTTTCGTCGCCTCGTACGAGCGCATTAAAATCGGTGCTGCGTGTGCTGCCGGAACGCGCGACGTGTCTCGTCGACCACCTCGAGAGAGAGGAAAATGAAAGAAGGAGGTAACGCTTTTGCAATCGTTGTCGCCCCATGTCTCCGTTAACATGAGTGCGCGGCGCCCGGTCGTCGAGTCCTAGAACGCTTTTACCTAATGTGGAAAACGATCTCTGGGGAGAAAAAGAGATATTTTTGTCGATGTGTTTTCTCTCGTCCGTACTTATTTCTTCCTTGGCTCTGTTCGTTACATGAGAACGACGCGCCGTAGCGCGCGTCGTGTACAGAGTCTCGAAATCGGGGAAGAATGGTCGAACGCAGACGCGACGAAGAGAGACACACCGCTGAAATTTTTTTTCTTCCCTTCGTTTTTCCCGTCGAACGAGAAAGCATTGGACAGACGTTGAATTTTGCCGGTCGTCGTGCGCGCATGGAGGAGGCACTTTGGTGCAGGCGGACGATGCGTTACTCTCTTTTTTTTTATTTTTTTTTCGCTCTCGAGGGCTCGAAGCTCTTTCCCGCGACGTCGTGCTCCGAGACTCTTTCGGTCGCTTTTTTTTTCGCTTTTTTTTTTTGTACGCTCTCTAAACTCTATTACAAACGATGACGACCTCAGAGTAGGCGAGACTACCCGCTGAATTTAAGCATATTACTAAGCGGAGGAAAAGAAACTAACAAGGATTTCCTTAGTAGCGGCGAGCGAACAGGAATTAGCCCAGCACTGAATCCCGCGGTCCTGCCGCTGGGAAATGTAGTGTTTGGGAGGATCCGATTATCCCGAGACTGCGTCGCCGAGTTCAAGTCCATCTTGAATGGGGCCATTTACCCGTAGAGGGTGCCAGGCCCGTAGCGACCGGCGCGCGTCCCGGGTGGATCTCTCCTTAGAGTCGGGTTGCTTGAGAGTGCAGCTCTAAGTGGGTGGTAAACTCCATCTAAGGCTAAATACGACCACGAGACCGATAGCGAACAAGTACCGTGAGGGAAAGTTGAAAAGAACTTTGAAGAGAGAGTTCAAGAGTACGTGAAACCGTTCAGGGGTAAACCTGAGAAACCCAAAAGATCGAACGGGGAGATTCATCGTCGGCGCTCGTTGGCCTCCCGTAGGCGCGCGATGTCCCGTCGTCGGACCGCGTTCGCGCGGTTTCGTCGCGAGGGCACGCCGTCCACGGCGAACGCCGACGTCGTCGTCGTGCACTTCTCCTCTAGTAGAACGTCGCGACCCGTTGGGTGTCGGTCTACGGCCCGAGTGGTTGCCTGTTGCGTCGCTTCGGCGTGCGCGACAGACCCTCGGTCGCCCGGCCGGCTGCCCGGCGGTACTCCAACGGTATCGGGCCGCAACCAATCTGTTTGTTTTGCGTCGGGCCCGCCGCAAGCTCGGTCAGTTTGTATTGAATTGTGCGTTACCCGGTGTCACGGACCTAGCGCCGTGCCCGGGCCTGACCAGCTGTTTGCAGGCGGTGTCCTCGGACTGGCCAAGCTTCGAATTACCGGTCGGCGACGCTACTGCTTTGGGTCCTCTCAGGACCCGTCTTGAAACACGGACCAAGGAGTCTAACATGTGCGCGAGTCATTGGGACAGATATAAACCTAAAGGCGCAATGAAAGTGAAGGTCGGCCTCCGCGTCGACCGAGGGAGGATGGGCCGCGTCGCGATGCGGCTCCGCACTCCCGGGGCGTCTCGTTCTCATCGCGAGAAGAGGCGCACCCAGAGCGTACACGTTGGGACCCGAAAGATGGTGAACTATGCCTGGTCAGGACGAAGTCAGGGGAAACCCTGATGGAGGTCCGTAGCGATTCTGACGTGCAAATCGATCGTCGGAACTGGGTATAGGGGCGAAAGACTAATCGAACCATCTAGTAGCTGGTTCCCTCCGAAGTTTCCCTCAGGATAGCTGGCACTCGGTTGATTTTTGTGTACGAGTCTCATCTGGTAAAGCGAATGATTAGAGGCCTTGGGGCCGAAACGACCTCAACCTATTCTCAAACTTTAAATGGGTGAGATCTCTGGCTTGCTTGAACTATGAAGCCACGAGATTTCGGATCAGAGTGCCAAGTGGGCCAATTTTGGTAAGCAGAACTGGCGCTGTGGGATGAACCAAACGCAGAGTTAAGGCGCCTAAGTCGACGCTTATGGGATACCATGAAAGGCGTTGGTTGCTTAAGACAGCAGGACGGTGGCCATGGAAGTCGGAATCCGCTAAGGAGTGTGTAACAACTCACCTGCCGAAGCAACTAGCCCTGAAAATGGATGGCGCTGAAGCGTCGCGCCTATACTCCGCCGTCAGCGGCAAGTGGGGCGGAATTCCCTCGGGGATTCCTCCATGAAGCTCTGACGAGTAGGAGGGTCGCGGCGGTGTGCGCAGAAGGGTCTGGGCGTGAGCCTGCCTGGAGCCGCCGTCGGTGCAGATCTTGGTGGTAGTAGCAAATACTCCAGCGAGGCCCTGGAGGACTGACGTGGAGAAGGGTTTCGTGTGAACAGCCGTTGCACACGAGTCAGTCGATCCTAAGCCCTAGGAGAAATCCTATGACGATGTGGTGTCTTGTCATATTTGAGCGATATTATATAAAAGTGTGAGATGGAGAATATATAAGAAACACACCCGTTGGGCGAAAGGGAATCCGGTTCCTATTCCGGAACCCGGCAGCGGAACCGCAATCCATTCGGGCCCTCGTAAGAGTGTTCGTCGGGGTAACCCAAAATGACCTGGAGACGCCGTCGGGATATCCGGGAAGAGTTTTCTTTTCTGTATAAGCGTTCGAGTTCCCTGGAAACCTCTAGCAGGGAGATAGGGTTTGGAACGCGAAGAGCACCGCAGTTGCGGCGGTGTCCGGATCATCCCCTCGGACCTTGAAAATCCAGGAGAGGGCCACGTGGAGGTGTCGCGCCGGTTCGTACCCATATCCGCAGCAGGTCTCCAAGGTAAAGAGCCTCTAGTCGATAGACTAATGTAGGTAAGGGAAGTCGGCAAATTGGATCCGTAACTTCGGAATAAGGATTGGCTCTGAGGAGCGGGGCGTGTCGGGCTTGGTCGGGAAGCGGGTCTGGCTGACGTGCCGGGCCTGGGCGAGGTGAACGGTCGCGGCCTCGTGCCGCGCATCCGGGATCCGAGCTCGGTCCCGTGCCTTGGCCTCCCGCGGATCGTCCTTGCTGCGAGGCTTCCGTCGGCGGCGTAACAACCGTCGCGGTCGTCCTCTTCGGCCGCCATTCAACGCTCAGCTCAGAACTGGCACGGACAAGGGGAATCCGACTGTCTAATTAAAACAAAGCATTGCGATGGCCCTCGCGGGTGTTGACGCAATGTGATTTCTGCCCAGTGCTCTGAATGTCAACGTGAAGAAATTCAAGCAAGCGCGGGTAAACGGCGGGAGTAACTATGACTCTCTTAAGGTAGCCAAATGCCTCGTCATCTAATTAGTGACGCGCATGAATGGATTAACGAGATTCCCTTCTGTCCCTATCTACTTTCTAGCGAAAGCACTTTCGAGGCCTCCCCGTGGCGCTAGAAGGGCAACGTCTTCCGGGCTCGCTCGGAAGGCGGCTAACGTCGAAAGTGTGGCACACGTCTGGGCGCCTGGGTAGCCACCCCTACCTGGGTTAGTCAAGTCGAGCACTGTCTCTCCGGAGCAGGCGTTGTGACCCGTAACAGTGCAGGCGCTGGGACAGTTGTACGCTAGAGCCCAGTTCGAACGAGTACAAGTGGCTAAAAAGCAGCCGGTGCCAAGGCCCGGTTGCGAGGATTTTATTTTTATATTTTTACGGGACCCCGAAGGTGGCGGGTAGCGTACAAAAGCTCTGAGAGCATTGATGAGAAAAGACGTGCAATAAGGAGCAGCACGGGTTCTTGGTGTCGGTTTTAAAACCCACCTTAAAAGCACGCAAAAGAAAAGACCGTCGCTTTTCTGCCATTTGTACCCATGCTGCTATATCCAAGGCAGGATAAAGGAATTTGGTACGCGGGGCTCGGGCTCAAGCCCGCCTCTGTAATGGAGGAGCCCGTAACGGGAAGGTCTCTGCGGGGTAGTAATGTTACTCCTAGGTGCAGCAGGGGTCAGAATGCGGCCTAGAGAGAGTAGATAGACTGGCGTTCGCGGCTTGCGTGAGTTCTCGGTGCTTGGCCGCCTGCAATGTGTCCCCGCGTTGCAGCGTGTGTAGCCTAAGCCGAGAACCGCCCGCGACAACGTAACCGAGGCTTGCGGAGTCACTTCGAGTGACCGCCCTCGGCACGTTGAGTCGGTGCTCCAGAGCGGAGGCTAGTCGCTCCGTTCGTTTATGCCCTTAGAGGCGAGGTAACGGTGCCGATCACCTTACGGGTGTGAGGCGTACACTAACTGTCCCTATCTACTGCCTAGCGGTCCCTGGCTTTTGTTAGAGTGGCATAAATAACATTGTTAAACAATGTTTAGAGGCCATAGAGCCAGAAAAACGCGACCGGAAAGTTGTCCGAGCGGCGCAAGTAAAGTTACAAAAAGTAACGCGTCCGACTCGATTTTTGACGCTACCGTCTGGTCATAGGCACAAGCTCTGACCCGATTTTCAAAGGGTCATCTTGGTGCAAAAAGGCAACACGTCGCTAGAACTTAGAAAAATTTTCTAAGTTCAAAAATTTTCACAAGACCTGAAAATTTCCACAAGATCTGAAATGCCACTCTAAGGTGTCCACAAAAGCTGGGTTCTGGAGCGATGTGCGAATACAGTCCAAAAATGCTTGGCCATAGCTTAACAGTCGCTCAAGTCGAAGATGGCCCCACCTCTACGTGGTCGCTTTGGGTATCAACCTTGCAAAACCTGCAAGGGCGAACGGGGCCACGGCGAAGCATCGAGAGGGACCGACTCTCGAGCTGCGTAAGCAGTGCTACCGGTACGATTCCGGACGGTCAATTTTCTGCCACGCTTCGGCTACACGGCAAACACACACCTACACACCTCACAGGGATAACTGAGGAAAGTGCGGCAGTGGTCCTCTGGTGGTTCGATCGCGATTAGCGTTCAGAACTCTGCATGGAGGGTACAGTTTATAAACCAGTAAGGCACCACTGGGCCGCCAGATAGTACAGGGGCCCGGGTCGGCCTAGCCAGCACGGCCTGGCTGCCTCACCAGCTGGCGCATAATCTTGTCGGGCGTAGTATTGCCAGGAGGCGCCTGGAAAGGGACCATGCTACGTTCGGCGGGGGGCTCTACCGAGGCCACCATGCGTGTTCGACGTGAAATCGGGTGCGTCCTCGCCCTTGGATGTACACTGTCGTGCGGAACTTAGAAATCCGCACACATATACACACGAACACAAAAATAAAACAAATTGGGAAACTATGCAAAATACAAAAGAAAGTAAGACTGCAAAGTGTGCCGCCCAAGCCACAAAAACCGAGCGTCCCAGCTCTAATAAAACTGCCCGTGAGAGGAGTGCCGAGGAACCCGGCACGTCCTCAAAGAACGCCCAAAAGGGCGAAAAGGCCGTAGTAGCGGCCGGAGGAAAATCCTCCGGCTGCGAAAAAGCCAAGAACCTGACGGTTCGTTTGAGTCGAGTCCCTGTCCCGACACGGAGCAGGGAAAACTCGACCATAGAGATAAAGACGGAAGTAGTCGAGGGGGGACCCATCGTGGGCACCCGAGACGAAATAGTCGCGACAAAAGCGAAGAGCCAAGTCGCTGTCTCCATCGTGAGCAGCGGCGATGCGGCCTCTTCGCTTGTCAAAGAAAACGCCCTTACGGCTATTGAGAGCCGGGGTAGTGACCGTCAAATTCCTGTCCCTTCGGAGGACATGGATTTTGAAACGGTCACCTACAAGAGGAAACGCCCGGTGAGCTCTCCGGAGCCCACGGACGTCCCCTCGAAAGGAATAAAGACGGTCCGGGTTACCACGCCCGTGACGACGGTCTCGAAGGCGGCAAAGGCTTCGTCTTCCAAAGCTTCGGCTAAGGATACTCGCCTGAACCCCTGTGCGCTACCAAAGAAGTCCTCGAAAGGGGACAGAGAGAACGTGGCGGTCACGCTGAAAGCGTCGACTACCGGTAAGCCTACCTCGGCTAGCCCGAAATCCGGGAAAGAGCCGAGGGGACAGAATAGAAGGGCACCGGGAGCCGCAGACTCCGATAAATCGAAAAAAGGAAAGGCAGTGACGGAGGCACTGCCTTTGCCAAAATTTCGGCCTCTCGAGCTCGTAAGAGCCGAAGCCGTCACCCATGACAAGGCTCTGTTGAATCTTTGTCTCGATCCTCTTCGGAAGATCAACAAAGATACGACAAGCCTCATCATGGAGGAAGTATCGGCACTGTCGGCCCTCGTGCAGGAACTGCTCCTACGGAACAGTTTCCTCGAGGGAAAACTCAGCGTGGCGGACGGGGAGATTCGCAAATCTCAAGTCGCCGTTGAGACCGCGGTGTCGAAGTCGCTGAAAGTCGCGAAGCGGCTCGAAGCGACTAGTGCGTTACCACCGTCGAAGCCGACGTCCTACGCGGACGCGGCGAGACGAGTTGGCCAGAAAGGCCTTCCTGCTGCGGCAAAATCGACGCCACTCCACGTGGTGAAGATCTTCCCCCAGGACAGGAAGACCTTCAAGGACAGTGATGCGACTAAGCGCGCTGTCCTGACTCTGGTCAAACCCACGAAGGCGCAGATCCGAGTGCGCTCGGTCAAGCGGATCCACAGCGGTGGAATATCCGTCGAGACCGAGAGGCCCGAAGATCTGAAGGCCTTTACAGAGTCGTCAAAGCTCAGGAACGCTGGGCTGAAGACGGCATTGATTGAGAAGAGGAACCCGAAGATTATCATCTTCGACGTTCCTCAAAATTTGTCCGAGGAGGAACTAACCTCCTGCTTGAAAAAGCAGAATTCGGGAGATGCAGCCGGTCTCGGCGCGTCCGAAATCCTTAAGCCGCGGTTTAAGACCAAAGGCAGAGGAGACGGACGCTCGAACTGGGTTGTAGAGGTGTCTCCCAACATGAGAAAACAGATTTTGAGTAATGGTCGAGTGTTTGTCGGCTGGCTGTCCTGTAGAGCACAGGATTACGTCGCCGCCACTCGATGCTTCAAGTGTCAGATGTTTGGGCACGTTGCCAAACACTGCCGAAGCGACAGCGAAGTCTGTGATCATTGTGCCGAGAAAGGGCATAATTCTGCCGCTTGCACCAGCAAGAGCAAACAGCCGGTTTGCTCGAACTGCAAAGCAAGCGGTAAGAAGACCGGCATTAGCCATAAGGCGAGAGATAAGTGCTGTCCTTGTTACAAGGCGGCAGTGGAACGCGAAATCTCTCGCACCAATTATGGCTAACGCCGAGAATATTCGAGTCCGTCGACCAATGCGGATCCTGCAGCTCAATATGCAGCGATCCAAAATTGTCACAGACGAGACACGAATGAAAATGGACAAGAGAAACATAGATGTGTTGCTCGCACAGGAACCCTACAGTTTCCGCGGAAAAATCCCGGGACTAGGGCTAGCGACTCGAACAGCATCTTTTGGCACCGTGGATGGCCCGGCGTGTATGGCTGCAGTAGCAGTCAGAAACCCGGACATTACGGTCGTCAAAATGTCGCACCTGTCGGACACGCATCTATCTTGCGTCCATTTGAGCGGAAAATGTGGATCTTTCCACATCGTGAGCCAGTACTTTCAATACTCGGAAGAGATTGAAGTAAGTCTGGCTCGTCTTGAAAAGGTGCTTACAGCACTTAACCACAAGAGAGTCATTATTGCTGCAGATGTCAATGCAAATTCTGCCCTTTGGGGCAGTGCAGAGACTGACGGGCGAGGGGAAAAACTCGAAGAGTTCCTCGCGCAGCATGGACTGATTGTGGTAAACGAGGCCGGAGGTATTCCTACCTTTTCCGGCCCCGTCGGTGAGTCTCACATCGATGCCACATTCGTGACATTCGATATTTTGAACGCACTACGGTCCTGGAAGATTCATCCGAATCTAACATCCAGCGACCATCGAGCGATAGAATTTGTCGTCGACTTTGATGTCGACCTTGAACGCACTACAGGAAACCATTCCCGCCAGGGAAGGTTTCTTACGAGCAAAGCCAATTGGTTGAGATTTGACAAGCTCCTGCTTAAAGCAAAGAGAACTCTGCCCTGCGAGGACTTACAAAGTCCCGCAGAAGTCGAACAGCTCGCGGAAAGCATCGAAAATTCGATCATAACCGCATGCAGAGGTTCTATGCGCTGCAAGCAATGGAGCAAAAAGTCAGTCCCCTGGTGGGGGCACGATTTATCGAAGCGAAAGAAACTCGTCTATAAACTTAGACGAGACTTTCAGAGCGAAAGAGATGTGACTGTGAGAGCGGCCAAGAAAGCGAAGTATCTCGTCGAGAGAAAGGCTTTCACGGCTGCAGTGCGTAGCGCAAAGCTACGCAGTTGGAAAGCTTTTGTCACAGAACAGGGGAACAGAGAGCCATGGGGACTTGTATATAAGATCACCCAAGAAAAGCTAAATATTGATGAAGCTATTAGTAACCTTCGAACACCCGAAGGCGGCTATACGATGGATTGGCACACCACAGCGGAAACTCTATTAAATGAATTAATTCCGGATGACCGTACGGAAGACGAAACAGATCGTCAGAAACAGACACGAAAGGACGTTGCCACAGATCCAGACACAGAGGATACCCATTCCTTCTCCCTGTCTGAGATCGGCAACGCGATTTCAAGCCTAAAAAGGCGCAAATGTCCAGGTTTGGACCTAATTGAGACTGAAGTAGTTCAACGTTCGTGGGGTTCCCTGAACGGAGAGCTACTCAGATTATATAATGGATGTCTGAAATATGGAGTATTCCCTGTGCGATGGAAAATAGGATCTTTAAAGATCCTACTCAAAAGTCCCATGAAACCGGGGACAGAAGCCAAATCGTATAGACCGATTTGTCTGCTTTCGATACTTGGCAAAGTACTGGAGAAGTTGATTGTTCACCGGCTCTCAAATGTGTTCCTAGATCCACGTTTTTCTTCGGATCGGCAGTACGGATTCAGATCGGGACGATCCACGGAGGATGCCGTGGTAAAATTCCGGAATCTTGTATCTGCTCGAGAAGAGAAATACGTGATCGCGCTCCTGTTTGATATCTCTGGAGCATTCGATAATGTTTGGTGGCCGAGTATCTTTAATAATTTAAAGTTACGAAGCTGCCCTCGAAACCTTTATCGGCTCCTGGCGAACTACTTCACGAACCGTGAGGCGACAATTGTCGCCAACAGCGGATCGGTATCGAAGTCAGTTTCAAAAGGATGTCCGCAAGGGTCCGTTCTCGGTCCTAGCTGTTGGAATCTCATTTTCGATGAGATTCTACAGCGACTTGTCAGCGGGTTCGATTGTGAACCCATCGCCTATGCTGATGACCTCCTCGTGATTGTCTCTGGCAACTCGAGGGTGGAACTTCAGGCAAAAGGGCAGGCGGTTGCGAACGAAATTTCTGCGTGGTGCGCCTCGCAGAAACTCTCGCTAGCGGCCGCTAAGACCGAGATGATTCTTGTTCGGGGAAAAATGGACTTGGATCGGGCCCCTATGATAAAGGTGGACGGACGAAGCGTTCCTTTCAGTAATACCGTAAGGTATCTGGGAGTTCACTTCGATGTGCGATTGGGAATTAATTCCCATGTTGAGATTCTCCGGGCGAAATGCTTGCAAACGTTCAACGCGTTGGCAAGAATCGCCCGATCCAATTGGGGATTGGAACATCGAGCTCTGCGTACGATGTACAACGGCTTGTTCGTTCCGATCATAACATACGCCGCTGCCGGGTGGGCTGATCGCTTGGGCGCGAAGGCGAGGAGAATCCTCGCTAGCGCTCAACGTCAAGTCTTACTATGCACCACGAAAGCCTATCGTACGGTGTCTCACGATGCGATTCACGTAATCGCGGGTGCGATACCGATAGACTTAGTGGTCGCGGAGCGCGCGTGTGTTTATAAAGCTCGAAGACAGATCGATGTCGATTGCGGAAATTGTCATATCACCGGCCTTGCTCTGGCCGCCGAGGAAGTTTCGACATCTGCAGCGATAGCTGCGGTGAGAAACGAAATCCTTAGGGTATGGCAGAATCGATGGGTTTCGTCGAAGGACGGTCGAACGACTTTCCGTTTCTTCAAAGACGTAACTCAGAGACTCAAATCGTATTGGGTGGAACCAGACCACTATGTATCTCAATTCCTGAGTGGACACGGAGATTTCCGTGCGAAACTCAAGGAATTTGCTTTGGTTGAGGACAACGAGTGTGAGTGTGGTGAGATGGAAACATCTCATCATGTTCTATACTACTGTCCGAAATACCTGGTGGCAAGATTGTCCTTAGAACAAGCTGGCGAAAGAATCGGTCTTCCATGGCCGATTCCAGAGGCAGATTTAGTTTCGAAAACACTGTTCAAGGACTTCAAAACATTTGTCACAAAAATCTTGAAAGCGAAGCAAATTGAACGCAATACGCGGAATCAAGTCCAAGACTTGATCTGCTGAGATTAAGTGAGTGAGGGAAAACCATGTTCGTATCGCAGGGAGCAGCGATTGCCGCTGTTTCGGGAGTGACTGTCCCGCGGACCCGAGTTGGATGACCAGTGTAGGACAGAAAAATAAATTTCTGTTCAGCCAGAACTGGTAGACTTGTCGAAGCTGACGATCAGAACGCGGCGATGAACTTGTTCATCAATCTCTGGTAGCCGGGGTGGGACGTCAAGCCCCTCTCTTTGAGAGTGTCCCTACTGGGTTGGACTCTGGCTGGCAATACGTTGGTTGTGTCCGGGATCGCACTGAGCCTCGGAACCTGGGAAGTAGATGTCCGAACACCAGACAAAATTCGCAAAAGCCGGTATGAGCCGAAGAGCTCGAGGTACGGCGCGTCACGGCAGGCATTCTTGTGCCGGTGACATTGAAAAGCGAAACGAATTCTTGTCCCTATCTACTTTCTAGCGAAACCACTGCCAAGGGAACGGGCTTGGAAAAATCAGCGGGGAAAGAAGACCCTTTTGAGCTTGACTCTAGTCTGGCATTGTAAGGAGACATGAGAGGTGTAGCATAAGTGGGAGACGGCAACGTCGCCGGTGAAATACCACTACTTTCATCGTTTCTTTACTTACTCGGTTAGGCGGAGCGCGTGCACCGAGGTCTAACGACCCGGCCCGCACGGTGTTCTAGAGCCAAGCGTGTAAGAGTGGCGCGAGGCCTCGCGGCCGAACGCCGACAATACTCCCGCGTGATCCGATTCGAGGACACCGCCAGGCGGGGAGTTTGACTGGGGCGGTACATCTGTCAAAGAATAACGCAGGTGTCCTAAGGCCAGCTCAGCGAGGACAGAAACCTCGCGTAGAGCAAAAGGGCAAAAGCTGGCTTGATCTCGATGTTCAGTACGCATAGAGACTGCGAAAGCACGGCCTATCGATCCTTTTGGCTTGAAGAGTTTTCAGCAAGAGGTGTCAGAAAAGTTACTACAGGGATAACTGGCTTGTGGCGGCCAAGCGTTCATAGCGACGTCGCTTTTTGATCCTTCGATGTCGGCTCTTCCTATCATTGCGAAGCAGAATTCGCCAAGCGTCGGATTGTTCACCCGCCAACAGGGAATGTGAGCTGGGTTTAGACCGTCGCGAGACAGGTTAGTTTTACCCTACTGATGACTAGTCGTTGCGATAGTAATCCTGCTCAGTACGAGAGGAACCGCAGGTTCGGACATTTGGTTCACGCACTCGGTCGAGCGGCCGGTGGTGCGAAGCTACCATCCGTGGGATTATGCCTGAACGCCTCTAAGGCCGTATCCTTTCTAGTCAAAGGAGGCAACGATATCTCTAGGAGTCTCGTGTGGCTCGAAAGGCTCAAAACAATGTGAAACTATTTACTAGGTGATCGGTCCTCGCGGCCGGTCATCGCACGGGCCCCGATTCGCCGTACGGGCGTCGCTCGCGCCTTCCTCGGGATCTCGCCGGGCGAAGGCGTGACGCTCTAACGGTCGATCATGGGTATCTTCCAGTTCGAAGTCGAGACTCGGAATCGTCTGTAGACGACTTAGGTACCTGGCGGGGTGTTGTACTCGGTAGAGCAGTTACCACGCTGCGATCTGTTGAGACTCAGCCCTTGGCTTGGGGATTCGTCTTGTCGGTTAGACGAGGCCCCGCTGCCTGCCGCGCATTGGCAAATTTTTTCCAAGTTCCCGCGCTCGGTCGAACGATCGACCGTTGCGGGACTTGGAAAAAATTTTGCCTTTTTTTTTATTCGCTCGGCGAAAGCAACACGCCGCTGGCACTTGTAATTTTTTTTGCCCTCCGGCGAAAGCAACACGCCGCTGGGACTTGTAATTTTTTTGTCCTCCGGCGAAAGCAACACGCCGCTGGCACTTTGAATTTTTTTGCCGCCCGGCGAAACCAACACGCCGCTGGCACTTTGAATTTTTTTGCCGCCCGGCGAAAGCAACACGCCGCTGGGACTTGTAATTTTTTTGCCGCCCGGCGAAACCAACACGCCGCTGGCACTTTGAATTTTTTTGCCGCCCGGCGAAAGCAACACGCCGCTGGGACTTTGAAATTTTAAAAGCTACCTTAAGAGAGTCATAGCTGCGCGCGCCATCGGCGCGCGCAACCGTCGGCCCCGCGCGGCGGCTGGCCCCCCCCCCGCGCGCGCGGGCTAGCCCCCCCCCCCGCGCCCCCCTCGGTACCTTAAGAGAGTCAGGCCTACCCGCTCGCGGACCCTCGCGCCAGTTTTTCCTCAATAACTCGGCCAATTCTCAACGAAACATATACTTATAATACCTTGTTGGATTCGTATTGAAACGCGCTACAAGGATATAATAATTTCAGGTAGGCTCGTCGGGAGAAATTTACGCTCTTTTCTTAATAACTCGGCCAATTCTCAACGAAATATACACTTATATTACCTTGTTTTACTCGTCTTTCGATACCCTACAACGCTGCAAAATTTCAGGTAGGCTCGTCGGGAGACGTTCGGCCGCTCCGAATAGCGGCTACGAAGCACCACGCCGCTCGGACTTAGTCTCTCGCGCGCGAAGCGCGCGAGTTTTTCCTCAATAACTCGGCCAATTCTCAACGAAACATATACTTATAATACCTTGTTGGATTCGTATTGAAACGCCCTACAAGGATATAATAATTTCAGGCAGGCTCGTCGGGAGAAATATGCCCTTCCGGAATAGCCGCGACGAAGCACTACGCCGCTGGGACTTGTAATTTTTTTGTCCTCCGGCGAAAGCAACACGCCGCTGGCACTTTGAAATTTTCTTCAAAGTACCAGCCTCGCGATGCCTTGTAACATCAAAAGCTACCATAAGATAGTCATAGATGCGCGCGCAACCGGCTGGCCCGCGCGGCGGCTAGCCCCCCCCCGCGCGCCGGCTAGCCCCCCGCGCCCGCCGCCCCCCCCCCCGCGCCCCCCTCGGTACCTTAAGAGAGTCAGGCCTACCCGCTCGCGAACCCTCGCGCCAGTTTTTCCTCAATAACTCGGCCAATTCTCAACGAAACATATACTTATAATACCTTGTTGGATTCGTATTGAAACGCGCTACAAGGATATAATAATTTCAGCTGGGCTCGTCGGGAGAAATTTACGCTCTTTTCTTAATAACTCGGCCAATTCTCAACGAAATATACACTTATATTACCTTGTTTTACTCGTCTTTCGATACCCTACCACCCTGCAAAATTTCAGGTAGGCTCGTCGGGAGACGTTCGGCCGCTCCGAATAGCGGCTACGAAGCACCACGCCGCTCGGACTTAGTCTCTCGCGCGCGAAGCGCGCCGGTTTTTCCTCAATAACTCGGCCAATTCTCAACGAAACATATACTTATAATACCTTGTTGGATTCGTATTGAAACGCGCTACAAGGATATAATAATTTCAGCTGGGCTCGTCGGGAGAAATTTACGCTCTTTTCTTAATAACTCGGCCAATTCTCAACGAAATATACACTTATATTACCTTGTTTTACTCGTCTTTCGATACCCTACCACCCTGCAAAATTTCAGGTAGGCTCGTCGGGAGACGTTCGGCCGCTCCGAATAGCGGCTACGAAGCACCACGCCGCTCGGACTTAGTCTCTCGCGCGCGAAGCGCGCCGGTTTTTCCTCAATAACTCGGCCAATTCTCAACGAAACATATACTTATAATACCTTGTTGGATTCGTATTGAAACGCGCTACAAGGATATAATAATTTCAGCTGGGCTCGTCGGGAGAAATTTACGCTCTTTTCTTAATAACTCGGCCAATTCTCAACGAAATGTACACTTATATTACCTTGTTTTACTCGTCTTTCGATACCCTACAACGCTGCAAAATTTCAGGTAGGCTCGTCGGGAGACGTTCGGCCGCTCCGAATAGCGGCTACGAAGCACCACGCCGCTCGGACTTAGTCTCTCGCGCGCGAAGCGCGCCGGTTTTTCCTCAATAACTCGGCCAATTCTCAACGAAACATATACTTATAATACCTTGTTGGATTCGTATTGAAACGCGCTACAAGGATATAATAATTTCAGGTGGGCTCGTCGGGAGAAATTTACGCTCTTTTCTTAATAACTCGGCCAATTCTCAACGAAATATACACTTATATTACCTTGTTTTACTCGTCTTTCGATACCCTACAACGCTGCAAAATTTCAGGTAGGCTCGTCGGGAGACGTTCGGCCGCTCCGAATAGCGGCTACGAAGCACCACGCCGCTCGGACTTAGTCTCTCGCGCGCGAAGCGCGCCGGTTTTTCCTCAATAACTCGGCCAATTCTCAACGAAACATATACTTATAATACCTTGTTGGATTCGTATTGAAACGCCCTACAAGGATATAATAATTTCAGGCAGGCTCGTCGGGAGAAATATGCCCTTCCGGAATAGCCGCGACGAAGCACTACGCCGCTGGGACTTGTAATTTTTTTGTCCTCCGGCGAAAGCAACACGCCGCTGGCACTTTGAAATTTTCTTCAAAGTACCAGCCTCGCGATGCCTTGTAACATCAAAAGCTACCATAAGATAGTCATAGATGCGCGCGCAACCGGCTGGCCCGCGCGGCGGCTAGCCCCCCCCCGCGCGCCGGCTAGCCCCCCGCGCCCGCCGCCCCCCCCCCCCGCGCCCCCCTCGGTACCTTAAGAGAGTCAGGCCTACCCGCTCGCGAACCCTCGCGCCAGTTTTTCCTCAATAACTCGGCCAATTCTCAACGAAACATATACTTATAATACCTTGTTGGATTCGTATTGAAACGCGCTACAAGGATATAATAATTTCAGGTGGGCTCGTCGGGAGAAATTTACGCTCTTTTCTTAATAACTCGGCCAATTCTCAACGAAATATACACTTATATTACCTTGTTTTACTCGTCTTTCGATACCCTACAACGCTGCAAAATTTCAGGTAGGCTCGTCGGGAGACGTTCGGCCGCTCCGAATAGCGGCTACGAAGCACCACGCCGCTCGGACTTAGTCTCTCGCGCGCGAAGCGCGCCGGTTTTTCCTCAATAACTCGGCCAATTCTCAACGAAACATATACTTATAATACCTTGTTGGATTCGTATTGAAACGCGCTACAAGGATATAATAATTTCAGCTGGGCTCGTCGGGAGAAATTTACGCTCTTTTCTTAATAACTCGGCCAATTCTCAACGAAATATACACTTATATTACCTTGTTTTACTCGTCTTTCGATACCCTACCACCCTGCAAAATTTCAGGTAGGCTCGTCGGGAGACGTTCGGCCGCTCCGAATAGCGGCTACGAAGCACCACGCCGCTCGGACTTAGTCTCTCGCGCGC
This sequence comes from Mimumesa dahlbomi, assembly GCA_917499265.3. Classification (NCBI taxonomy): domain Eukaryota; kingdom Metazoa; phylum Arthropoda; class Insecta; order Hymenoptera; family Crabronidae; genus Mimumesa; species Mimumesa dahlbomi. The sequence continues at coordinate 27,027 of CAKJTC030000317.1, forward strand.
GAAGCGCGCCGGTTTTTCCTCAATAACTCGGCCAATTCTCAACGAAACATATACTTATAATACCTTGTTGGATTCGTATTGAAACGCGCTACAAGGATATAATAATTTCAGCTGGGCTCGTCGGGAGAAATTTACGCTCTTTTCTTAATAACTCGGCCAATTCTCAACGAAATGTACACTTATATTACCTTGTTTTACTCGTCTTTCGATACCCTACAACGCTGCAAAATTTCAGGTAGGCTCGTCGGGAGACGTTCGGCCGCTCCGAATAGCGGCTACGAAGCACCACGCCGCTCGGACTTAGTCTCTCGCGCGCGAAGCGCGCCGGTTTTTCCTCAATAACTCGGCCAATTCTCAACGAAACATATACTTATAATACCTTGTTGGATTCGTATTGAAACGCGCTACAAGGATATAATAATTTCAGGTGGGCTCGTCGGGAGAAATTTACGCTCTTTTCTTAATAACTCGGCCAATTCTCAACGAAATATACACTTATATTACCTTGTTTTACTCGTCTTTCGATACCCTACAACGCTGCAAAATTTCAGGTAGGCTCGTCGGGAGACGTTCGGCCGCTCCGAATAGCGGCTACGAAGCACCACGCCGCTCGGACTTAGTCTCTCGCGCGCGAAGCGCGCCGGTTTTTCCTCAATAACTCGGCCAATTCTCAACGAAACATATACTTATAATACCTTGTTGGATTCGTATTGAAACGCCCTACAAGGATATAATAATTTCAGGCAGGCTCGTCGGGAGAAATATGCCCTTCCGGAATAGCCGCGACGAAGCACTACGCCGCTGGGACTTGTAATTTTTTTGTCCTCCGGCGAAAGCAACACGCCGCTGGCACTTTGAAATTTTCTTCAAAGTACCAGCCTCGCGATGCCTTGTAACATCAAAAGCTACCATAAGATAGTCATAGATGCGCGCGCAACCGGCTGGCCCGCGCGGCGGCTAGCCCCCCCCCGCGCGCCGGCTAGCCCCCCGCGCCCGCCGCCCCCCCCCCGCGCCCCCCTCGGTACCTTAAGAGAGTCAGGCCTACCCGCTCGCGAACCCTCGCGCCAGTTTTTCCTCAATAACTCGGCCAATTCTCAACGAAACATATACTTATAATACCTTGTTGGATTCGTATTGAAACGCGCTACAAGGATATAATAATTTCAGGTGGGCTCGTCGGGAGAAATTTACGCTCTTTTCTTAATAACTCGGCCAATTCTCAACGAAATATACACTTATATTACCTTGTTTTACTCGTCTTTCGATACCCTACAACGCTGCAAAATTTCAGGTAGGCTCGTCGGGAGACGTTCGGCCGCTCCGAATAGCGGCTACGAAGCACCACGCCGCTCGGACTTAGTCTCTCGCGCGGTACGCTCGGAAGGTTTTTTCTTAATAACTCGGCCAATTCTCAACGAAATATATACTTATATTACCTTGTTTTACTCGTATTGAAACGCCCTACAAGGATATAATAATTTCAGGTAGGCTCGTCGGGAGACATAAGCCCGTCCGGAATAGCGGCTACGAAGCACTACGCCGCTGGGACTTAGTCTCTCGCGCGTGCCGTCGGGACTTAGTCTCTGGCGCGTACCGCTCGGAAGGTTTTTTCTTAATAACTTCGCCAATTCTCAACGAAATATATACTTATAATACCTTGTTGGATTCGTATTGAAACGCCCTACAAGGATATAATAATTTCAGATAGGCTCGTCGGGAGACATTTACGGTTTTTTCTTAATAACTCTGCCAATTCTCAACGAAATATATACTTATATTACCTTGTTTTACTCGTATTTCGATACCCTACAATGTTATAATAATTTCAGGTAGGGTCGTCGGGAGACATAAGCCCGTCCGGAATAGCGGCTACGAAGCACTACGCCGCTCGGACTTAGTCTCTCGAGCGGTACGCTCGGAAGGTTTTTTCTTAATAACTCGGCCAATTCTCAACGAAATATATACTTATATTACCTTGTTTTACTCGTATTGAAACGCCCTACAAGGATATAATAATTTCAGGTAGGCTCGTCGGGAGACATAAGCCCGTCCGGAATAGCGGCTACGAAGCACTACGCCGCTGGGACTTAGTCTCTCGCGCGTGCCGTCGGGACTTAGTCTCTGGCGCGTACCGCTCGGAAGGTTTTTTCTTAATAACTTCGCCAATTCTCAACGAAATATATACTTATAATACCTTGTTGGATTCGTATTGAAACGCCCTACAAGGATATAATAATTTCAGATAGGCTCGTCGGGAGACATTTACGGTTTTTTCTTAATAACTCTGCCAATTCTCAACGAAATATATACTTATATTACCTTGTTTTACTCGTATTTCGATACCCTACAATGCTATAATAATTTCAGGTAGGGTCGTCGGGAGACATAAGCCCGTCCGGAATAGCGGCTACGAAGCACTACGCCGCTCGGACTTAGTCTCTCGAGCGGTACGCTCGGAAGGTTTTTTCTTAATAACTCGGCCAATTCTCAACGAAATATATACTTATATTACCTTGTTTTACTCGTATTGAAACGCCCTACAAGGATATAATAATTTCAGGTAGGCTCGTCGGGAGACATAAGCCCGTCCGGAATAGCGGCTACGAAGCACTACGCCGCTGGGACTTAGTCTCTCGCGCGTGCCGTCGGGACTTAGTCTCTGGCGCGTACCGCTCGGAAGGTTTTTTCTTAATAACTCGGCCAATTCTCAACGAAATATATACTTATAATACCTTGTTGGATTCGTATTGAAACGCCCTACAAGGATATAATAATTTCAGATAGGCTCGTCGGGAGACATTTACGGTTTTTTCTTAATAACTCTGCCAATTCTCAACGAAATATATACTTATATTACCTTGTTTTACTCGTATTTCGATACCCTACAATGCTATAATAATTTCAGGTAGGGTCGTCGGGAGACATAAGCCCGTCCGGAATAGCGGCTACGAAGCACTACGCCGCTCGGACTTAGTCTCTCGAGCGGTACGCTCGGAAGGTTTTTTCTTAATAACTCGGCCAATTCTCAACGAAATATATACTTATATTACCTTGTTTTACTCGTATTGAAACGCCCTACAAGGATATAATAATTTCAGGTAGGCTCGTCGGGAGACATAAGCCCGTCCGGAATAGCGGCTACGAAGCACTACGCCGCTGGGACTTAGTCTCTCGCGCGTGCCGTCGGGACTTAGTCTCTGGCGCGTACCGCTCGGAAGGTTTTTTCTTAATAACTCGGCCAATTCTCAACGAAATATATACTTATATTACCTTGTTTTATTCGTATTTCGATGCCCTACAAGGATATAATAATTTCAGGTAGGGTCGTCAGGAGAAATATGCCCTTCTGGAATAGCCGGGACGAAGCACTACGCCGCTCGGACTTAGTCTCTCGAGCGGTACGCTCGGAAGGTTTTTTCTTAATAACTTCGCCAATTCTCAACGAAATATATACTTATATTACCTTGTTTTATTCGTATTTCGATGCTCTACAAGGATATAATAATTTCAGGTTGGGTCGTCGGGAGAAATTTGCCCGTTCGGAATAGCTGCTACAAAGCACTACGACGCTGGGACTTAGTCTCTCGAGCGGTCGAAATTTTATTTCGTAATAATTATTGTTATTTTAAACAAAATATACACTTATATTATATGGTTGGATTCGTCTTTCGATTCTACACAAGGATCTAATAATATTTTATATTGTTAATAGTCGATTTTTGTCCGATTCGTAATGCCGAAAACTTAATATTGCATTAATTAATAAAATATTCGTCCAAAATAAAATTTGTTAATAGCTTTTATTTAGTCTTTCGATTCTACATATGGATATAATATTTGTTTATATTGTTAATAATGCATTTAACGTTTTTACCGTAGTTTGAAAAATTAAAATTGCGTTTTTTCATAGAAAAAAAAAATATTTTTTAATAAAATTATGTTTTTCTAGAAGCCAATGATCAAGCGCAACTTTCTGTAAAAAAAAATATATATGTTATAAGGAGTTCAAAATGTCATTTTTGGTCGCTCCAGAGACTAAGTCCCAACGGCCGAAAAGGCTTTCGGCGGTTTACCTAGGTAAGCGCGCGGGCTTAAGCCCGGCCGGCGCCGACCTTACTCCCGGCGCCCTGGTATCTATAGGGGAGCGCGACTCGGTCGAGGCAGGCGACGAGTCAGAGGCGGCGCGTACCTACTCTACGATCTCGGTCGATTGCTAGTGTACGGCGCTACGTCCTCGCAAGTATAAGGAAGCGCTCGGAGGTGATATTGAGAATAAGTTAAAGACACTGGGGCAGTGTAATATGAAATTGAGAAATATTTTAAAGTACGGAAAGAGGAGAAAGATAGAATAGTACTACTGGGGCAGTACGAAAAATTTCTAAGTCCACGATGCGATTCGGCGTATATTCCGCTCTACGATCTCGGTCGATTGCAAGGGTATACGCTTGTTCTCGTTCTCGATGGAACTTTGAAAATTTATAAGGAAAGAGAGGCGAGAGGAGAGTACTACTGGGGCAGTACGAAAAATTTCTAAGTCCACGATGCGATTCGGCGTATATTCCGCTCTACGATCTCGGTCGATTGCAAGGGTATACGCTTGTTCTCGTTCTCGATGGAACTTTGAAAATTTATAAGGACAGAGAGGCGAGAAGAGACAGTACTACTGGGGCAGTACGAAAAATTTCTAAGTCCACGATGCGATTCGGCGTGTATTCCGCTCTACGATCTCGGTCGATTGCAAGGGTATACGCTTGTTTTCGTTCTCGTTGGAACTTTGAAAAATTATAAGGAAAGAGAGACGAGAGAAGAGACAGTACTACTGGGGCAGTACGAAAAATTTCTAAGTCCACGATGCGATTCGGCGTGTATTCCGCTCTACGATCTCGGTCGATTGCAAGGGTATACGCTTGTTTTCGTTCTCGATGGAACTTTGAAAAATTATAAGGAAAGAGAGACGAGAGAAGAGACAGTACTACTGGGGCAGTACGAAAAATTTCTAAGTCCACGATGCGATTCGGCGTGTATTCCGCTCTACGATCTCGGTCGATTGCAAGGGTATACGCTTGTTTTCGTTCTCGATGGAACTTAGAAAAATTCTAAAGTCTCTGTATCGGATTGCGGTTTCTCTGCTCTACGATCTCGGTCGATTGCCAGAGTTCCGTCGTTCGGTATACGAGACTTGGAAGAAATATAGGGACGGAGGAGCATGATTGACTGAGGTGTGCGAAAGGCGTTGCGGCGGTTTACCCAGGTAAGCGCGCGGGCTTAAGCCCGGCCGGCGCCGACCTTACTGCCGGCGCCTTCGTATCTATAGGGGAGCGCGACTCGTCGAGCACGGCGGCGAGTCAGAGGCGGCGCGTACCTACTCTACGATCTCGGTCGATTGCTAGTGTACGGCGCTACGTCCTCGCAAGTATATGGAAGCGCTCGGAGGTGATATTGAGAATAAGTTAAAGACACTGGGGCAGTGTAATATGAATTGAGAAATATTTTAAAGTACGGAAAGAGGAGAAAGATAGAATAGTACATACTGGGGCAGTACGAAAAATTTCTAAGTCCACGATGCCGATTCGGCGTGTATTCGCTCTACGATCTCGGTCGATTGCCAAGGGTATACGCTTGTTTTCGTTCTCGATGGAACTTTGAAAAATTATGAGGAAAGAGAGACGAGAAGAGAACAGTACTACTGGGGCAGTACGAAAAAATTTCCAAGTCCATACAATACCCTGCGGCGTGTATTACGCTTTCGACCTCGGTCGATTGCAAGGGTACACGCTTTTGCTGTAGCGATTGATGGAACTATGAGAAATAGAAACAAATTTCCTATTTCACAATGCGATGCGGCGTGTATTCCGCTCTACGATCTCGGTCGATTGTCAGGGTACATCGCTTGTTGTCGTTATTGATGGAATTTGGAAAGATTCTCAAGTCTTTGTATCGGATTGCGGTTTCTCTGCTCTACGATCTCGGTCGATTGTCCATGGCTCCGTCGTGTTTGGTATACTCGACTTTGAGAATCGCTTGTTGCAAAGAGGAAAGAGGTACTTTGAAAAATTATAAGGAAAGAGAGACGAGAGAAGAGACAGTACTACTGGGGCAGTACGAAAAATTTCTAAGTCTACGATGCGATTCGGCGTGTATTCCGCTCTACGATCTCGGGTCGATTGCAAGGGTATACGCTTGTTTTCGTTCTCGATGGAACTTTGAAAAATTATAAGGAAAGAGAGACGAGAGATGAGACAGTACTACTGGGGCAGTACGAAAAATTTCCAAGTCCACGATGCGATTCGGCGTGTATTCCGCTCTACGATCTCGGTCGATTGCAAGGGTATACGCTTGTTTTCGTTCTCGATGGAACTTGGAAAAATTCTAAAGTCTCTGTATCGGATTGCGGTTTCTCTGCTCTACGATCTCGGTCGATTGTCCATGGCTCCGTCGTTCGGTATACGAGACTTGGAAGAAATATAGGGACGGAGGAGCATGATTGACTGAGGTGTGCGAAAGGCGTTGCGGGCGGATTACCCAGGTAAGCGCGCGGGCTTAATGCCCGGCCGGCGCCGACCTTACTGCCGGCGCCTTCGTATCTATAGGGGAGCGCGACTCGTCGAGGAAGGCGGCCGAGTCAGAGGCGGCGCGTACCTGCTCTACGATCTCGGTCGATTGCTAGTGTACGGCGCTACGTCCTCGCAAGTATATAGAAGCGCTCGGAGATGAAATTGAGGAGAAGTAAAAGACACTGGGGCAGTGTAATATGAAAATGAGAAATATTTTAAAGTACGGAAAGAGGAGAAAGATAGAATAGTACTACTGGGGCAGTACGAAAAAATTTCCAAGTCCATACAATACCATGCGGCGTGTATTACGCTTTCGACCTCGGTCGATTGCAAGGGTACACGCTTTGCTGTAGCGATTGATGGAACTTTGAGAAATAGAAACAAATTTCCTATTTCACAATGCGATGCGGCGTGTATTCCGCTCTACGATCTCGGTCGATTGTCAGGGTACATCGCTTGTTTGTCGTTATTGATGGAATTTGGAAAGATTCTCAAGTCTTTGTATCGGATGTCGGAGTCTGCTCTACGATCTCGGTCGATTGTCCATGGCTCCGTCGTGTTCGGTATAACTCGACTTTGAGAATCGCTTGTTGCAAAGAGGGAAGAGGAGGAGGAGGAGAAAAACGTCAAAGTCCACAATGCGATGCGGCGTGTATTCCGCTCTACGATCTCGGTCGATTGCAAGGGTACGTTCGCATTGTTGTCGTTATTGATGGAACTTTGAAAAATTTCTTAGTCTTTTCGCCGGTGCGACGGCTACTTTGCTCTACGATCTCGGTCGATTGCCAGGGTAGTTTGTTCGCTCGGTGTTCTACGGGACTTTGAAATCTTTAAACTACTGAATACATCATTACCACGAGTCGGTGTCTTTGACCGAATGGCTCTTATGTGGTTACGCGTCCAAGGGTGGGCGTTGGCAGCGAGAGTCTATACGGCTCGTTCCTACTGAGCATCAACTCTCTCGATTCCGAGCGAGAATAAAGCGAAACTTCGGTTTCGAAGCGAAAATAATATGAAAAATTTCCAAGACGTATTACGAAAAGTCGTAAACGAACTAGCGTCGGGAAAAATCCCGAAAAAGAGAGATTAAAGGACGGGCATGTCTCACGCGGACCAGCGACTCGTCGCTGTCGGTGATTGACATGAGTATAACGAAGTAAGAGGTGTGAGAGAAGAAATTTCTAAGGGGGCAACGGGGAAGGAACGTAACGTTCAAATTTGAGGGCATTGTGAAAAAGGAGCGACGTGTCCTTCTCCGTAGAAATTTTCTAAAAGTTACAAGAGGCGAAGTGTAGTCGACCGGTCTGTACGCAGAGCCGGCGACGAATATATACATAACACACGAGATACACTCGACCTCTCGGGAGCACGATACAAGATATCGAAGAACGAAGCTCCCTGGTTGATCCTGCCAGTAGTCATATGCTTGTCTCAAAGATTAAGCCATGCATGTCTCAGTACATGCCGAATTAAGGTGAAACCGCGAATGGCTCATTAAATCAGTTATGGTTTCTTAGATCGTACCCACATTTACTTGGATAACTGTGGTAATTCTAGAGCTAAATACATGCAAACCAGAGTTCCGACTAGAGATGGGAGGAACGCATTTATTAGATCAAAACCAATCGGTGGCGGCGGTTCGCCGTTCGTCCATCGTTTGCTTTGGTGACTCTGAATAACTTTGTGCTGATCGCACGGTCTCTTAGCACCGGCGACGCATCTTTCAAATGTCTGCCTTATCAACTGTCGATGGTAGGCTCTGCGCCTACCATGGTTGTAACGGGTAACGGGGAATCAGGGTTCGATTCCGGAGAGGGAGCCTGAGAAACGGCTACCACATCCAAGGAAGGCAGCAGGCGCGCAAATTACCCACTCCCGGCACGGGGAGGTAGTGACGAAAAATAACGATACGGGACTCATCCGAGGCCCCGTAATCGGAATGAGTACACTTTAAATCCTTTAACGAGGATCAATTGGAGGGCAAGTCTGGTGCCAGCAGCCGCGGTAATTCCAGCTCCAATAGCGTATATTAAAGTTGTTGCGGTTAAAAAGCTCGTAGTTGAATCTGTGTGCCACAGTGTCGGTTCACCGCTCGCGGTGTTTAACTGGCATTATGTGGTACATCCTACCGGTGGGCTTAGCCTCCTCGCGGGGCGGTCCAACTAATATCCCATCGCGGTGCTCTTCACTGAGTGTCGAGGTGGGCCGGTACGTTTACTTTGAACAAATTAGAGTGCTCAAAGCAGGCTACCTTCGCCTGAATACTGCGTGCATGGAATAATGGAATAGGACCTCGGTTCTATTTTGTTGGTTTTCGGAACCCCGAGG